>JAIUCT010000012.1:10008289-10036540 GCA_021307375.1 Tetraneura akinire | reverse complement strand
ATTATTATTATTATTATTATTATTATTATTATTATTATTATTATTCATGCGTACCTCACGAGTGTGTAATGTCAGTTGTCCTGTCAGTATAGGTATTCCTCTATATAGTGACAACTGACAATATTATCATATAAATGATATAAAATAATGAAAATGCATTAAAACCATAATAATATATAATTATGATATTAACTGTAATAAGAATAACTATATATTTCTATATGATACGGTTAGAGCCTTAGAGGTAATATTTAAAAATGTTTAATAATAATATAGTACCTATAGTTTTTTAATATCTTCTATAGGTAATATGAAAAATGTATATATTATATTATTATAATATAATACATAGTTATGTAGTCTAATGATAAATATTAAAATATAAGTAGTCATCCTGAAGGAAGTAATGCGAAAGAAATTCCCTCCGGGTCGTCAATTCATGACGGGGAAAAAAATTTGAATCGTATTATTACATTGGCGGATCTAGTGGTTAATCAAAGGGTAGGATGAAATTTAAAAAATATTAATTTGTTTTAAATCAGTTTTTCATGTATATACGATCGCTAGTAATTCGACACAAAAATAATTAAAAGGGAAGGGAAATAAAAATATGTGAACATATTTAAAGAACAATAATTAAAATATTGATAAGTTATAAAAAATGTAAACTTACCTACCAGTTGGCGTTAGCTACTAGTACTGCCTACAACTGTAACTAACAATTAGCATATATTATAATAAATTTTAAATGTGTTATATAGAAATAGATTATACAGCGCCTATAAATTTATAAAAAGAAAAAAAAAATGACAATAAAATCTGTTTTACAATGGTATATTTATTATAGGTGTAGACACTTAAATAATCAATAATGATAATTATTATTATTTGCAGGAGTGTTTATTATACGACGCAATAAAAATAAAAATAAATTAGACTTTATGAAATTGGAATCGGGTGCAGTAACGTATGAAATAATAATAATGATATTTTAAAACTTATACCTATAGGTTAGCTATAAACTATAATTGATCGATTGAATTTTTATACCTAATGCCCGTTTGAAAATAAATTTTTAAATAAAATAGCAATGAATATTAATAATAAATAATAATATATAATATAGATTATAGTCGTATGGATTTAAATATGTCTCTGAAACTTGTAAGTATTTAAATGTTATAAAAATTATATGAACATTTATTATCTAACTACTATACTCTATAGTTAAAAGGTATAATTATATAGGTATAGTTCATGGTTAAAAGGTAAAATAGAATGATTTTTAAACATGAATTTAATACAATACACAATTTTTACAATATAAAGCACTTACTTAATTTAAATAAATAAAAACCCAAATCCACAAAAATTTTACTTTTATTTAAGCAAATAGGTACGTATTTCGGTAACAAAGTTGCCATCATCAGTGCAAAACACAGACATAGTTTGCACTGTTTTGCACTGATGATGGCAACTTTGTTACCGAAATACGTATTTGCTTAAATAAAAGTAAATTTTTTGTGGATTTGGATTTTTATTTATTTAAATATATTATCCACAAGTCAATACTTAAACTATAAATAAAGCACTTACTGATAAATCCCAATAATGCATACCTACCCCAATTTTCCACAATTTTAGTTTTGTTTAATTTTACGAATAATAATATTTCCTTATTAAAGATTATTAGGTATATTTAAAAAAAGATTAAATATTGAAAGCAAAATAATTTTTTTGTTTACCAATGTGAATTACAAGCGATTTGTATTCAATTTCTGTTTAACAGTTTAACACAGAAAAGAGAAAACGAACTTATTCGCGTTACAATTACATTCTCTGGATTTGTAATAATAATAAAGATTTAATTTTTGGGATTTTTCGACTAATTTATTTTATTTTTATTTTGCCATTTATTTAAAAGCTGTGAAAGTGAGAATAATGAATAAAGTATAATAAAATTTTAAATGTACAATTTATAATAATTTTTATAAATATTTTTTTTTTTCACTTCTATAATGGTTTCCAAAAATATGCCGTTTTCTAAGGACCATAAAAATAGCCTCTAGGCCTAGATAATGGCTAGATACGTCAGATACGAGATACACTATATTTTTTAAAATTAAATAAATTCCATGTCTATAAATTATTTATAAATTTGATATTTACATGTCACATTGTCACATAAATATTATATATTATATATGTGAAATCGGTTTATATTCAAAAACGCGAATTTCACCATGTTCAGATTTGTTTTTTTTAACGTATTATTGATTTACCTATCTGCATTCTGCACTATACTATCCAATTTACGTCTGCGAAACCTTTAATATATTTCATGACGTTCCTGTATTTAAAAAGCTTGTTAATTATCATTACCCATTATTTAATATTTTCTTTGGATTTATAATTATTAATTATTATTAATTATTAAATAAATAGAAAATTCAAATTCAACAAGCTTTATATATTATAACTTATAAGCTTTATTCTTATTATTATTTTTTAAATATATTTTTTAATATATATTAATAATTTAAATAAATATTTTTAGAAAATATAGGAATATAACCGTACCTATATATACTTAATATTATTATATATTTATATATAAGTGTAATTGTATTACTGTATTAGGTTATAAATATGATCATTTTGATTTCAGTATTTCACTATTTATATCGAGAACAATAGATAGGTATTAATCATTTTTGGCGAAATTTAGCTACTAATATTTGATGGAAACGGTCCAGAACAAAATATTGTTATGAATATGTAATATATATAATAATTTATTCTCACTTCTTAATACATATAATATATATTATACACACAACACACTTTATTCTTCGGCGGTATCTACATTAATTCGTTCCACGCCGTAAATTAAAATGAAAAAGTTTCTAAATTTCATAAAAAAATCTGTTCACGTACACTGAAAACTAGGTAATATAATATACTAAAACTAATCTATATAATAATACATATATATACTGGATTACCTATATTATAATATGCTAGGTATATGCGGTATAATAAGGTAGGTATAATAATAAACGCATGTAATGGGTATATAGGTAACATGTATTATGTATGTATAATTATAATATATTATGTACCTATACAGAGATGTATTTTATATTGCATAATAATAATGCTTAGACGTTTCAATACTTAATTGTTTAGTATTTGTTTGCCGGCTTTTACACGCGTATAATGAGAATTGAATATTCAAATAGTAAGTTCGTGCGACATTTTTGTTTTGAATATCCTTATAATAACGATAATACGTATACAATTATACATATATATATATACCATAATATAGGTACATTCATATCGTTCGTTATGCATTACTGGTTAACTGACACGTGACGCTGAAAATATATTTGTTTCATTAAGATTATTTATATTAGGCCTCATTAGTATAATGTGTACATAGGATAGGTACTAGAATTGCATATAGGTGTATTGTTAATTTGTTATAATATTTAAAATTTACTATGTGTCTGTTATATAGGATTTATATTTGTTGGTATACTTACACTAGGTATATTAATATACCAACCTACCTATTATATATTATAACAACGTAGGTATTTATGGACATGCCACATGATGCACATGGTGCGAAAATGATTTGGCGCATAATATTACAAGTATTAATATTCCTATATCATATTATTAATATATACTACCTACCAATTTTATTCAAATAATTAATTATAAATACATAATACTAAATTATATTTATAATTAAATATTAATATTGAATTACCTGATAATTATTGCTTTGATTAACGAATCATCAATGTTCAATTAGAATAAAATTACATCATTTAAAAAAATAAAATATCTAACAAGTACTTACCTATTTATACCTAGGTATCTATTAATAATGGTTAAAAAAAAATTCAGTTGTTTTTATTTATTTAATGATAGATAGGTATACTTGTTTAATTTATATAATTAGGTAATAATTTATACTTTACCTAACGACTTGCTTTCGAAAAATATTTTTTTCTTGGCATTTATGTAGGTATCAATACTTAAGTCTTCAACGATTTCACCAAAATCAGAAGATATGATAACTATCTAGTGTCTATATATATTATTAGGTATTAAAATGAAAAATAATCATAATATAAATAATTTTTATTGTACACACACATAAGATATAACAAATAATTAAATAATGACTATTATTACCAGTGAATTTCAAGTGAAAAAAAAAATTACGATAATTTTTGGGGGAACAAAATATTATTAAATCACTTCAAATATAATACAAATTTTATATGAAATGACAAAAATAATAGGTATATATTTTTGAATAACTTATTATAAAAATATTTTATTACATAATATTCATTATGAGTTTATGACAATATATAATAAATAAAATAGGTATAAAAAATAATTTGTCCATAAAATTTTAATCCATTTCATTCGTGTAGGTCATTTTTAAGTTCATATAGATATAATGGATACAAATTTTATCCGTTTCGTGAAATGGAGATTTTTTTTATAATATTACATAATTTATGTGCAAAGTGCAACAGAAATGATTTAAGTAAATCGTAAATGATTAAATTTACTGCAATAAAGTAAATTAATATATGTTTTTTCTCTGGAGTGTCGCCCGACCCCGTAGGTTTCTGCCATACCCGGTTTGTGGGATGGTAGTAATCGAGGCAGTGGGTTATATTTCACAACGGCGGTCACCCATCCGCTGTTGATGCTATTGTGAACACCCAATAAAATTTTTACGTCTCTAACTTCAAAATTGCCCGAGTTATCGTCAAATATTAAAATCGAATCCGTCGAAATGTCAGTTTTCGTGAAAAATGCGTCATTTTTTCGTCATTTTTTCTACCGCTTAGGTTCAATTTTGAGAAATTCGAAAAATGACCTAAATAAAGTACCAACTAAATCCACTTTCCAACTGGAAGTCCGGAAACATATGCGGTTCATGAAAATCGGAGCATTATTTCAAGTAATAAAAGTGTCTTCAGAATAAAAAAAAAAAAAATAATCACACATCATTGTAAAACCAATACATTCTTCGCTTCGCTCAGAATCTAAAATGTGTAACGGTATAACTAATCATTGTCTGATTATATTAATTAAAATTGAATACGTAATATAAATACATTACATAATCAAAAACAAATATATACATTATGCTAAAACACTTTCCTCTTTTGGAGATGGTGGGGGGAGCAAATGCCCCTGTTGCTCCCCTCAGTCACTGATTATTACCTACGCAGTAAATGCGTAAAACTGTCTTATGATGGGTTTAAAGTTTAAACGTCTGAGCTCTAAGGTCACGTCAATAATCTTTCCGATAGCGTAATGTTTTTTTGTTTATGTTTAATATTTATATTATAGCTATAATTTGTATTATATAGATAGATAAGTGCAATATAAAATGAAGCAAACAGCCAATCAACTATACTAAAACAAGAAATTTTGTAAATGCATTTTCATAATGACAAATACCTACCTAATTGTTCATCTTCATATTAGGTATATTTTTATTGATATTCGTGTTTGTTTAATCTTTAATTGTTTGCATTAGGTAGGTGATATTTAAAATTGTGATATTGTATAAATTATAATATTTTAACCATTTTAAATAAACTTGATTTTTATAATTTCATCAAATAAACATAGGCACGAATAAAATGACTGCGAATTTTTAGTTATTCAGCGCCACACAGGTCCATTTGGTTTTTTAATTCCCGCTTTTATTTTCTTTCTGACATGACGTATCACTCTGTGTTGTTTAACGTTATCAGTGGATATTATCTACAACTGTAGTGAAAACATTAGATAATATGATATATTTTGACAATGCTCGTTTCAGTTATACAAACCGAAATATCGAATAAGTTAAGTGTTTTTGTCGTTTATAAAAAAGTTTATTAAATTTAATTACGATGGCTTCTAGTGATAGCGAGGAAGATCGCAAAGAACGCGATAAATTTGCCGAAAGATTAAAAAGGAAAGACAAAGATAGAACGCGTAATATTGCCATTCCTCGATCCGGTATGTTCTGTAACAATTTTTAATTAATTCGTTGACATTATTTTATATACCCATCTATACAATCAAAACACTGAATATTGTTTTTGTTTATAATATCAACTACCCAGTATTATAGTTTTCGTATTGTTTTATTTGAATATTATATCAAATTTCATATCTTTTAAATAGCATTGCATAAAATACAAAACCACTAAACACTATTAATTTGTTAATTGTTTAGATAAGAGAGCGTATGAAGAGGCGGCAAAACGATTAAAATTGGAAAATGAACGTGAAAAAGAAATTGTTATTCCCCGACTTCGTATCGAGTCACGTCGTAGATATTTGGAAAAAAGAAAGGGAGAAAAAGTTATCGAGCTCGAAGAAAATATTATAGATGATGAATATCTATTTGATGCTGAAGAGTAAGTTTTTTTTAATTAAAATTATAAGTAAAATGGCAAATGTAATATATTATTTTAGTTTAACTGAACGGGAGCTCATTGATCGTGAACATAAAAAGAAATTATTAAATCTTGCAAAAGAACATGAAAAAGCTAGAGAACTTGAAAATGTTCAACGATACCGTATGCCCCAAGATATTAAAGATGATCAAATGCAATATGAGATTGAAGTGGATAAAACACAACTCACCGAACAACAAAGATGGGAAGAAGAACAAATGTCTTCTGCTGTTTATAAATTTGGTGCCAAACGACAAGAAAAAGAACAGTATGAATTGTTGATAGATAATCAAATAGAATTTATTCAAACTGCAAATTTACCTGGTACACACGATAATGTATGTTGAATTGTATAAGTTTTTTTCAAATATTAATACAATATGATAAAATTATTTTAATCATTGTCTTTTAGCAAAAGGAAGAAATTACTGAAAAACAACGCAAAAAACTTAACATAGAAGAAACAAAAAAAAGTTTGCCTATATATAAATTCAAAAATGACTTAATACAAGCTATTAAAGAGCATCAGGTAATTATTAGATGTTTACTTAATATTTAATTTATAATAATTTAATTTAAAAAAAAATATAATTTTTATTTTAACTCAGATACTTATAATTGAAGGTGAAACTGGTTCTGGTAAAACTACACAAATTCCCCAATATTTACATGAAGCTGGTTTCACAGAAAATGATAAAAAAATTGGATGCACTCAACCAAGAAGAGTCGCAGCCATGTCTGTTGCAGCTCGTGTAGCTGAAGAAATGTCTGTTAAACTTGGAAATGAAGTAAAATAAAGTTATATTATTTTAAAACAAAAATATACTGTATTAATATTAAAAATAAATACTTAGGTGGGGTATAGTATACGTTTTGAAGATTGCACTTCAGAACGTACTATAATCAAGTATATGACTGATGGAACATTGCATAGAGAATTTTTATCTGAACCTGATTTACAGTCATATAGCGTAATGATAGTTGATGAAGCTCACGAACGTACTCTTCATACAGATATTTTATTTGGATTAGTAAAAGATGTAATACGATTCAGACCAGATTTAAAATTATTAATCTCTAGTGCTACTTTAGATGCTCAAAAATTTTCAGAATTTTTTGATGATGCTCCCATTTTTAGGATACCGGGTAAATATAGTTATACTTAAATGCATTATATATATTTATTTTATGTATTTAATAGGTAGACGTTTTCCTGTGGACATATATTATACTAAAGCACCAGAAGCTGATTACATTGATGCTTGTGTTGTATCTATACTACAAATACATGTAACACAACCTCTTGGGGATATATTAGTTTTTTTAACTGGACAAGAAGAAATTGAAACGTGCAATGAACTTCTTCAAGAACGAGTTCGTAGGCTTGGATCTCAAATTAAAGAACTTATTATACTACCAGTCTATAGTAATTTACCAACAGACATGCAAGCTAAAATTTTTGAGCCAACACCTCCAAATGCTAGAAAAGTAATTTTATATATATTATATATTTTACCTTTATGATTACATTATTTAATGTTGTTATTTAGGTTGTTTTGGCCACCAATATAGCTGAAACATCTTTAACAATTGATAATATAATATATGTTATTGATCCAGGATTTTGTAAACAAAATAATTTCAATTCACGGACAGGCATGGAATCATTAATAGTAGTTCCAATTTCAAAAGTAAATAAATCTAAAAATATATTTTAAATTTTAATTCAGTATATCATTTTATCTTTTCTACTGGTACTATAGGCAAGTGCTAATCAAAGAGCTGGCCGAGCTGGTCGAGTAGCTGCTGGTAAATGTTTCCGCCTGTATACGGCTTGGGCTTATAAAAGTGAATTAGAAGATAATACTGTTCCAGAAATACAGAGAATTAATTTGGGTAATGCTGTACTTATGTTAAAGGCTCTTGGTATAAATGACTTAATACATTTTGACTTTTTGGATCCACCTCCACATGAAACATTGGTAAAAATGAAATGTAATTAACTATTAATAAAATAAAATTTATTTAATGAAATTAATTGTTATAGGTTCTTGCATTAGAACAACTTTATGCATTGGGTGCATTGAATCACAAAGGTGAATTAACTAAATTAGGACGTCGTATGGCAGAATTTCCATTAGACCCAATGATGGCTAAAATGCTCTTAGCTTCTGAGAAGTAAATATTTATAATCAAAATTATTACTTAAGTCAATATTTTTATTTAAAAATTGATCACTAAAAATATTTTTTATTTTATTACAGATATAAATGCTCAGAGGAAATTGCCACTATAGCTGCAATGTTAAGTGTAAATGGTGCTATATTTTACAGACCGAAAGATAAATTAATTTTAGCAGATACTGCTCGTAAAAACTTTTTTTTACCTGGTGGTGATCACTTAACTTTGTTAAACATATATAATCAATGGGCCAATACAGATTTCAGTATAAATTGGTGTTATGAAAATTTTATTCAACATAGATCAATGCGTAGAGCACGAGATGTTAGAGATCAACTGGTTGGGTTAATGGAACGGGTTGAAATGGATCTCGTTTCGAATCCAACAGAAACAATTAATATTCGAAAAGTAAGATTCATTATTTTTAAAATAATTGTAACAAATTAAAGTAATTTATATTTGAATAATTATTCAATTTTAGGCAATTACTGCTGGTTATTTTTATCATATTGCAAGATTATCTAAAGGCAACTATCGCACTGTTAAACATAATCAAACAGTTATGATACATCCTAATAGTAGTTTATTTGAAGAGCTTCCTAGATGGGTTCTTTATTTTGAATTAGTTTTTACAACTAAGGAATATATGAGACAAGTAACGGAAATTGAAAGTAAATGGTTGCTTGAAGTAGCTCCTCATTATTATCAAGATCGAGAACTTGAAGATGCAACTACTAAAAAATTACCTAAGACATTAGGAAAGTCTAACTCTCAACTCAAAAATGAATAATGAATAAGTACAAAGAGTACACAAAAATTTTTAATTTAAAATAAAAATGTCTCATTGTTTAATTTAATTTTGTTATAACTTATATTGCATAATTTAATATGTGTATATTAATTTATAACTAATAAGTATAATTTATTTATGAAATTAAATATTGTATAAAATTTTTAATTTATAAACAATTTATTTAGTTTTGATGATCTGACATTATATTATGACAATATTATACTACAAAAATATTGAAAATTATATATATGTATATATATATATATATATATATATATACAATGTATATAATATGTACATTATACATATTATATGTTAATTTTATCTTAATTGTTTTTATAAAACAATATTTGGATTATTATGTATAATATTATAATATATTATATATCAATAATATTCATTTGATCATTAATTTTAAGATAAATATTACCTCTTGAACAATGAACCTTAAAAAGTTTTATTGTATAAACAATACATATTAAATTTAAATAATTGTATTTACAATAAAATAATTAATGTCTATTTACAGAATACATTGAATCAAAAAATAGTAATTATAATTAAATATATTAAATATATATTTCCAATAAAAACATATAGGCATATAAATGATATATGAGAGTAGAACTCCAAATTTAACGGTATAGTTTTAGATTTGTTGATCAAAATAAAAAAATAATTGAATCACATAGTAAATATTTAGTTATTTTTAATTATGTAGTCTCATAGCCAACTGAATATATATTTTTATTAGTGAGAAAAAATCTTGATTCGCAAAAATTACTTTTATTGGAATCTAGTTGAATTCAAATACATTTTTAACTTATTTCAATGCTGAACTACACATAATCGTATTCGACTCATTTAACAGGTAAGAATCTATTATTTACCAAACATAATATTCGTATCATTTCTGAGGCAGCCTATATACCTAGTTTTGAGAATGAGTTCAAGAAAATTGGATATCTTGGCTGCCATACTAATGTTTGTTGGTTTTTGGTGGTCAATGAATGCACAAGTAAGAATAACTCAAAATATAAAAGTGGCATGTTTTTTTTTTTTTAATAGAATATATATTATATCTGAAATATAAAGACATATATAAATCTATTTAAATAATATATTTAAGTCAGTACTTAAACTATAAATAAATAATATATGTTGATAAAATTAACTACCAATTTTAATACCTATTCAAATAATAACAATGATTATACGTGTACACATAAAAATGTCAAATTCAAAATGATAACATTTATAATATTTAAATAAAATCGTATAATTCAAATTTTAATTTTTTTTATAGATTAAATTATTATTTATACGAGAAAAATAATATTTGTAACTTGTTTATAAATATAAGAATAATATAAAATTTGCAAAATTTACAAAATGAAATATTAGTAAATGGCTCAAAATAAGTGGAGAAATAACGTCTTAGATAGCCAAATAGATATTTTATTTAAAAATGAATTACAAAATTGTATTTTAACATAAATCACAATAATTAAAAATGGCACATAATATTTTATTGCATGAAACAATTTAAAATTTAGACACTATTTATCATTTTAATTAAATGTGACAACATCGTATAAAATTAGGTAATTAGTAATTCTATAACAAAAATTTGGGAAAAAATAAATAATTATCTTATAAATCTGTCATTTGAACATCCAAACGTAATTGAAATATGGATAATTAAAATTAATAAAATATTATAACACTGCTCAAGACTCTTATTAATTTATTATCTATGCAATAATAATAATAATATAGTATTTTTTTTTTATCTACCTTGATGATTAGAAATTAATTGATAACAATTTGACCTTATCAAATTTTTATAAATTTATTTTGTTGTGGTCCTGCTCAACTTTGTAACTCACATCTCAGAGTAATGGGGTACTGTGGTTTATTCAATGCACCCTACAAGTAGACGCTAACTCAAAATCATAAATTCATAAGTAGGTATATAAATAATATAATAATTATACATAACAAATAATCATGTAAATAATAAATATTATAATAACATAATTATTTTATAAAAACAAAATTGCAGTGTCTTAATTTAATGAACTTCAACAATTTAATTAATACTATATTCAATATTATGATTATATTTATATTATATACTACAGTTTATATTCATCTAATATGACATAATAACGTAAGTATACCTACTTTAATTTATTCATTTAATTTACGCTTTATTATAATAATTTATCGTGTTTTATTATTTAGATTTATTATTAGACAAGCAGAAAAATTGTGCGAAGAAATCATTTATTTTATTTAATAAGTAATGTTTATACTTAAAATACAATTTTTTTTTTTTTATAAAATATATGTTACGTTCCAATTGTGAAATTGCCCGGTTCATGAATTTGATAGTTTTTTTCTTCAATTTATGAAATGGATATTTAATAATCCATCTCATGAAATAATCAAGATTTTTGTTTTTTGTACAATTCTTGAATTGTAAAAAACTTTATATATAATATTTTATAATAAAGTTAGGTAATATAAATATGGGGAAAATGAAATAATATATTAATAATTTTTTTTTTCACTAATAATTGTGTTACATTTCTTAATATTATAATAAATTTAAAATTTATAAATATAAATAAAAAACAAATATTGTTGATATTAAATTATAAAAGAGCTATAGGTAACTAACATGTTTGTACTCATTTAAAAAACAGATTTTTATACCAACAATAGCAACAAATACCTATATATATATATATAAAAAAAAATTATGTAAATTATAATATGTACATTTCATGAATTGGGTATTTTCACAATTGGGGTTAACATTTATAAATTAATGTTATAATATTCAACAAATATATGTTTTATAATAATGAATTAAAATATAATAAAAATCAACATTACTTATAATATTAGAATAAAACATTTTTTGTTTTAGATGTAAAACATTTCAAGTTTTAAACTATTCAAAATCCATGGCAGCTGGAATAATTTATGTTTTAAATTTTGATTATAATTAGTTTTCTTTAAATTTTCATATTTAATTTTTATATTCATTTTAGTTTGATACTAAAATATTTTTTTTACATTTAAAATGTATTTCCGTTCACATTTTAGAATAATACATATTCGGATTTTATGTTTTCTACTTATTTCATTATTGTTTGTATATAATATTAATTTTTTAAATAATGTAAATCAATTTTTTAATTCACCACAAAAACATTTGATATCTTGTTACTTTAAGGATAAAGATTCTAATTTTTTAATGGAATTAAATCCAAGTGAAGTAACAAAAAATAGTATTTTCTTTATTGAGACATCGTGTAATCATGAAAATGGAATTAATTTAAATTTAAGACAGGGATGTGCTATAGAATCATCCGCATATTTAAATCCTAATTTGAAAGTATTTGTTTTATTTGTTGCTCCTAGTTTTATAAATAATGAATCTTTAGTAATTAATAGATTAAATAGATATACTAATGTTCATTTAAGGCATATTAATTTTATAAAATATGCATATAAAACGCCATTACAAGACTTTGTGGCTTCCAATACAATATTCACTAGTCATTGGCCAGTTTCACATACAAGTGATTTATTAAGATTTCTAACGTTGTGGAAATTTGGAGGAACTTATTTGGACCTAGATGTAGTACTAATGAAGTAATAAATTTGTTATCTTATAAAATTTTAAATAAACTATTTTATTTATTATCTAGATCTTTAGAGGGCTTCTCAAATTTTGTAAGTGTTGAATCAAAAACATCTATTGCATCACTTGTATTGAATTTTGATGTTGATGAAATTGGAAAAACTGTTGCAAATTTTACAGTTTATGATTTTGTAAATAATTATCAAGGTGATAATTGGGGACATAATGGTCCAGGGGTAATTACTAGAACACTTCAGAAGATCTGTGAAGTAGATATAGTAAGTAAAAAATGTAGTGTATTTAACTTAATTAATATTTAAATAGTGATTTTAAACATTATATATATTATATATTTCAATAAACCAATACACTATTGCTATTTTTGATAATATTATGGTATTATTAATATTATTTTTATATAAATAATCATATAGTCTAAACGGCAATACATTAATCAATACATACATTATCTGACTAAACATCACTCAGAATCGTTTTTTCGAATTCATTGGTTTATCATTGCATTCAAATTCTAAATAAAATTAAACACTATGATTTGCATACCTATATCCCTGTGGAAGGAATTTCCCTTCCCTTTTTAATTAATAATTTGAATTTATTTAATAATTAATGCATTTATCAGAACTATCAGCTCTTATTTTATTTTACTTTTGTATATCTAGTGATGAATAAAATAAAGATTTTAATATTATAAATATTATATTTAATACTTCAATAATTATATGAACTATATGTTACTATAAGTACCCATGTACAAGTGTATATCATGTAACATATTATATTATTATATTCTTAGGATTCTTCATTCTAAAGTACTTGTGGTTAACTTGTTACATTTATGATTAAATTAACCTAACGTTAGATTCCTAACTGATTTTATGATAATTGAAAAACTGTATTTTAAAAATTTTAATATGGTCCATATTATTAAAATAATGTTTCGTAATGTGTCATATTAAAATAATCTCAAAATCAGATTTCTGATATATTTTAGTGTTAGCTTAGGTTAGATAGATATATTGAATAAAATGATACTAATTATAATATAACAAATAGTAGTAAAATATATTTAAAATATAATACACTCATTTACAGGCTGAACTTTGTTCAGAATTTTTTTTATGTGATGATCCATCTTTGTATTTTAATTATATTGAAATTAAATAGCTACCCTCTCCATACCAGTATTTGTAAAAATGTGTTTAGAAATGAAATATTCAGTGCAGTCAAAAAATATGATATTTTACAAATTCTTATTCTATACAATGTTTGATAAAATTGGTAATTTGAGTTTTATGATCTAAACATTTCATAAAAACTTAATGTGCTTCATATTGATTAACTCAACTCCAAAGTATTTTAAAAATTGAAAGTCCTATTTATTTATTTATTTTTTTTATAGTTGTATATAAATTCTAATTTTTAGTGAAATTGAAATTATATATTTTATATGGATTCTTCTTTTTCTTAACATTTTTTCAATAATGTTTAATAAATTGTTAATTTCATTTAAGTATACCATATATTGATTATTTTGGTTCTAAAATATTTTATAAATTGCAAGTCTCACTTTTTCATTATAGCTGTTTGAAATTGAAATTTATAGTTAAACCGAAGAACTATGATTTTATAACATGACTTTTTATTTTTTCTTAGTAATATTGGAAATTTTGGGTTTAAAAATGTATCACACAATATCTATATGAACATATCAATATTTAAATATTACTGTAAAAGTAAAATATAAAAAGTATATATAATTTTTTTTTTTACTTATATTTATAGATAAGTGATATGAATAAAGAAAAATGTAAAGGATTCACAGTATTTGGGCCAGAAGCATTTTGTCCAATAAGCTGGAAAGATTGGCATTTGTATTTTAATGAAAATACTAGTGTTGAAGTAATGGGAAAACTTAAGAATAGTTTAGGAATCCATGTGTGGAATAAACACAGCAAAAATACATATATTATAGTTGGATCAAAACAACCTTATGGTTTAGTAGCTCAAAAATATTGCCCAAGTATTTTTTCTCTAGCAAAATATGTATTTTAATTTAAGATAAATATTAGATCAAATAATTTATTTATTTTTTAAATTTATTTATTTATAATTAGGTGTGCAAAATTGTGATCAAAAAATAATTATTTTTTACTATTTATTAAAAAACCATCCAAGAACAAAAAATATTTTTTTACCAAATAAAAGTTATAAATTAATAAAATCTAGGTTAATACTGTACGTACTGCAAGAGATTAGGGTAAAAACTCACAAATTATTGAAAGTATGGAAATTTTTTTTTGAAAATATGTATTAAGTAACTTTTTAAATTTATTGTATTATTATTATTATTATTGTATTATTATTATTATTATTGTATTATTGTATTATTGTATTATTGTAAATGTATTATTTAATGTTTCAATTTTAACTTTTATATTATCCTATCTTAATAATAAATATTTATAGTAATTATTAATCCATAATAATTCAATACTTTTAATTGTATTATTTTATTATACTGTTTATTATCATAAAGAAAAATAACATGAACTAAAAGAGTTTTACTAAATAAAATTTATCTGTAACTATTAAAATGTTCAGAAATAATAATAATAATAATAAAAAGTAAAATATCTATTGAGCTAATATAACCTGAATTAAACTTATTTAATTATTATGTATAGGTAATATTATTATATTCATTGGAAGTTTGATTAGAAAGTAAAAGATAAAAAAAAGTTGTTAGAATATAAATATTAATTGGTTTTAAAATTAAAAAAGTATAAAATTACATATGCTTGCATACAATTTTTGATGTGTAATATTATTATGAAAGTATAATATAAATTAATTGAATAAATTAACACTATAACAATAAAACTTTTTCATTAATTTATAAAAAAATAATAATGAATGAAAAATAAAAATATTTAATCTAATTAATAATCCATTTATTAACTATATCAATGTATAATTTGAACTCTTGTTGGCAATAAAAATTATTTATACATATTAAAATAAAAAATATTATTAGAATTCCAATATTTAATATTAACCAAGATATATTTTTTATTTGAATATGTACAATCTTCTAAGAACATATTTTGATTTAATACATCTTTCTATTGGTCAAATAATCAATAATTTTATTCGACAATTGCGGTAATATTTTCATATGTTTTATGATACATTGTGATGAACATGCTTCTGCTTCTTTCATGTATTTATTCATCTGAAAATAATAAAATAAAAATATACATTTACATTTAATGTACTATCTTATTTAATTACTTATTAATTAAGTTTATTAAATTAGAAATGATCTAATAATTTTTTCATGTTTTTTAAAAATTAAATATAGTTAAAACTTGATATATAGACAAAGAAAAAATTTATAATTTAAAAAAAATAGAACATTTTCTTTAACTTTTAGTTTGAAACTAATATTTATTTTTGATACAATACATTATTATTTATTCATAATATAATTTAGTTAATAATTCTCTTCATCTTCCTCCCAAATATTATGGTGTCAGTCACCCTTGTCTGCCACTTCCATAACTCTTGAACCCCAGCATCCCGACCACACACGCCAGCTATCTTCATATCATTCTCTATACTTTCTAACTACATCATCTTTGGTCTTCCTCTTTCCATCTACATTTATCTCTATAACCACTATGTTTGCCTCTGAATTATCTCTTCTCATAACATGCCCAAACAATCTAAGAGTATTCTCTATATTTTCCCCATAATTTGAGCAACTCCTACACTTCCCTTTATATGTTTATTCTTTATTTTATCTTCTCTATCACTTCACACATTCATCTTAGCTACACTCATATCCGTTTCATTTTTCTTTCATTGCTCAATATTTCACATTTATAAAAATAATTATTAGTAAAATAAGATTTAATGAGCCATTAGAAATAATTAACAGATTAATAAAATTCTATAAAATCTTAATTATTTATTAAAATAAAAATGTTTATGTTTACAAACCTCATTTTCATTAGTCATTTTATCACGAATATCATCTCCACAATCTTCAACACAACGTTGTATTCTTTGCTGAAATAAAATAATAATTTATATTTAAAGCAAATTTTTAGTACCTAGAGACACTAGACAGTAATCTTTCAAGATTTAAAAGGTGTGAAATTCTAGTAAGGAAATATGAATAAATTCAATTTAAATATATTTTACCTGCCACTTATTAAATTCATTTTGGACATAACTGCGAGCAGCCATGATTTCTTTGGTACAATTTTTATTACATATTTCTAATGATTGTATGTTATTTGTAGTATCCTTATAACACTCAATAGCACACTCGTGCATTTGAATCTAAAAAAAAAAAAAAAAAAATGATTTAATTTTTAAATAATATTAAAATTAAAAAAAATAATTTATTAAAAATTAATAGTTCTATAGTACACTATCTATTTGTTTATTATTTAAAACTACAAAACATATTTTAAGACTTTACAAAAGTGTTTTAAATACATTATTACAGATTTATTATTTAAGTTTTGACAAAATCATATGATGTACATGAAACATATGAGTCAAAAATATAAAGATAAATATTTAAGTTACAATTATTATTATTTAACAACTATTAGATTATATAATTATAAATTATTTACGGTGTAGTGATTTAACTCTAAATTACATCTAGGTCAAAATGTTTGAGTTTATTTTGTTTATTCCACAAATAGTCATTAGCTATATTCACACAAATTAATATCCTTTTTTATAATAACCTATAAATACATAATTTAGTACAGTTTCTATACTTGCTATAGTAAATTAGACAAATGAAGAAATTTTCACTGCTAATAAAACATAGTCAGAAAAACTATGTGCGTGTCCTAATGTAGCATTTTTCTTATGTAATTATTATGTAAAATATTATAGGTATTTATGAAACTATTTATAAATATTATATTTCATGAATTTTATAGTACATAAAAAACAATATATAATATTATAATATATGGAGTTATCTCGGATATGACCGTGTACAGAATTCTGTTATTACATAATAAATTAATGTAAGATTATTATTATTAGATAGCTTATTTTTTAATATATATGCGTAAATAAAAAAAAGAGCTGATACTCCTGCCACAGGGATACAGGTGTGTAAATCATAATGTTAATAAGAATTAAAATTTTGAATGCAATGATAAACAATCGCATTCGAAAATGATACTGAGCGTAGTTCAGTCAGATAATGTAGGTATTGAATGAAATTTTGTCATTTTTTATTAAATATTAGGTATAAACGCAAAATTTTATCATATATATATAGGGACCATATATGTACACATATAAACTTTAACACCTTATAAACTTTTCAATTATCTAATTTCATTATAAATGCTCATAAAATCCCTTGTCCCCTAAATGACAAATCTGACAGATTTTCACTCAAAATACTTTTTTTTCGAATGTGATGGTTTTTCATTGCATTCAAATTCTAATTAAAATTAAACACAAATAATGAACAACAAATATTGAAATCGAATTGTCAAAATTTCATTTTTTGTGAAGAATGCCGTATTTTCGTCGTTTTTCACTTGCATGGGGTCAATTTTGAGAAATTCAAAAAATGACTTAAATAAAGTACCAATTACATCCACTTTTAAACCCGAAACATATTCTGTTCATGCAAATCGGAGCATTATTTCGGATAGTAAAAGTGTCTTCAGACATAAAAAAAAAAAGATACACATTAATGTAAAATTAATATATTCTGAGCGAATTTTTTTATAAAGTTATTATGTATTAAGTATTAACAGAATTTTTGGTCATATCCACCGTGCAAATGTAGGATTTTTAGTGTTTTTTATATAGTGTTAATCATTAGAGCCAGCATTTGAGAAATATAATATAATATTAATTTACCTTCTCTTTATAAATATATGAGATAAATTACTTTCATTATATTGATAAATTTAAATTAAATTAAAATAATTTACTTGCAAGGTTCTTAAACATTTTTTATCAATTGTGTTTAAAACATCATTAACTGCACTCTCCATACGCCTCTGTTCTTCTTCCATTTTTGTAATAAATCTAAAAATAATAATTAGCAATTATCTTTAGAATAAATTTATAAATTTAAGTGGTTAATATAAAGTAGGTATACTAATAATTATCGTTTTTACTAAATATAAAATCCATAAATATTTTATTTAAAAATTATGTGATTAAATATTGAATAGTTACAAATTACCAATAGGTATGTACATTAAGTAAATCAAGAGAGAATATTTCATTTATAATTTTCAATTTAGTTAGGTATTATAAATCAAATAGGTGCCTAATTAAATGATAACACTGTTTTAACTTATATATTTCTTAATTTTAGCATACAAGTAGATATAGGATAAAATAAAATTTGGAACTTACATTGGAGAAAACAAAGAATACAAATAATGTACAAGTCGTCTACGTTTTCGTTTCAATAATTAGAAATTAAGAAGAATTAAAAAGTAAAATAAATCTAACAAAAACAAAGTAACAAATGATAAATTAATCGTCGGCCTCGGCAGCCGGCAACTTACTATCGAAATCGAATTAGACATGATAAGATTAACATATCTTGAAATTTTATAAGAATATTTTCATTATCAGATTCTGTCAGTCTGCTCCGCGATTTAAGATTAAATAATGATGGTCGCTATTTTATGTTCATGGTTGGATTTTGGATATTATTTATTTTGTTGTTACTTCACAGTATACACGATTGTTCGACATTTCAGAGTTTTACAGAGTTGCGTGTGGCGGAAAACCAAACTATCATAGTACTTTTTCTATGACTATCATGTAACACAATACGACGACAACAACTGTGCAGGTTCGCACTCGTTATCGAGGAACGATTCCCACATTTCCACTCGAACAACTACGGCATCGTTCCTATGTTACACACTTTGTTCATAACCAAAATAGGTGTCTGATACGTTTGCTCGATAATACTTTTACCCAACACTACATTTGTCCGACACTATATCTGATACCCAAAAATAAGCTAATATTTTCCCGTTTTTATCTTAACCACACAATATACCTTTTGTACTATACTGTATAGTGTATGTGTATATGTTATGTGTCTGTGTTATTAGTTTATTTACCGACTTACTGTAATCACTACTCTGTGGTAATAGTCACAGATATATTATTATAATGTTATTATATGTCTGTGGTAATAGTTTACAAATTTACAATTATCAAATTGTGTTATCACATAATCGTACTAGTGAACCACTCTGTATTGTCTCTACATCACGATTTAAGATATATAGAAATATTAGAATATCTTAAATCGTGCTCTACATCGTGTGACGTGTAGTGAACGAAACACGAAAATTCGTTCGACGTTAAGTGAAGGAAGTTGTGAACGATTAAACAATTGCGAACTACGGACGATGTCATTTGTCATGGAAAAAACTAACGGCGTCGTTCTTTGTTCAAAATCAAAGGCTGAATACTTCAATTGTATTGTACATGGTACTAGTTCGTTTCGTTTACATCTCTAATTTTAATGCTACTTATTACATCTTAGCGTGACATTTATTAATTGTTCTTTTTGCTTTTTCGAACCGAATTATAAATTATAATGGATAATTCTAATCCTCAACAGTGGTAAAACGACCAAAAAGAAACTTTGATTGGCGCATATAAAACAGAACGATGCTTGTACGCTACAAATCTAGCTGATTATCATAATAAACATTTATGTGTAGCTCTCGAACGAGTAAAAAGATTTGTAATGAGATTAAGACCGACCACAACCACAGAGGAATGTTCAACTACATTCAATAATATGAGAAATAAATTTAACATTGAATATGCTAAATTTAAACATGATGTCAAAAACAGTACCAGTAGTATAATCATTCGCCCCGTAAGTATATTTTATAAATTTATAATATTATATTTATATACAGTTATATTAAAGTAGTTCATAATTTTATAATATTTTGAAAATAAAAACCCGTATAGCAATAAAGCATATACAGGGTGTAACAGGTCTATCTGACAATTGCAATAACTTTTTTTCTATTCATTTTTTTTCAAATAAATACTGAGCCCTTGCGCTACAATACTGTCGATTTCAAATATTTTTTTGTACTTGGGAAACTCAAATTTGGAAATTTAAAATTTTATTTTATTGTTTAAGAAAAATTTCAAAATAGCCATTTCGTAAACCTGATTTTTAGAAAAATATTAGTGTTCAAAATTCTAATAAAGGTTGACCCATTTATTTTCTACGATTTTTTAAAGTTTGTGAAAAAGTTAAGAATTTTATTGTATACCACATAAAATTATAACAAATATTATTGTATAACACTATTAATTAAATGGCTGATCGAAATTTAATTTTTATTCCAAGATTTTTGTTATCGCTTACATCATTAAATTGATATTTATTATGAGTCCCAGTTATATTGATAAATTTTAATCAATGTTGGCCATTGTCAAGTGTGCAAAAATGCAAATTTACATAAATTCAATATTTTATTAATTTGTATTTGGTATATTAGATATAAGTAAGATATAGAAGTGGGAAAATAATTAAATAACAATATAATTTATATTTAATATATTCTATATATTTCACATAATAAGGAAACTTAATACACATTTTTCCAATGTTTACAAAATAATTTAAAATTATAATTTTTCATATTTTTTTCATTATACATAATTTTTAAACTTTTAATTCATTGTTTCTTTTGAAAAGTTGTCCATTATGCCTCAATTTTATAGTGTTGTTGAGTATACAGATATGCATTTAATTTATGGTCAGGCTTTAAAAAATTGAAGTCTAGCCAGTAAGATATATCTGAAACAGTTTCCCATGAGGAAACAGCCGTGTAAACATACTTTTAAACGCATTTTAATCTATATCAAACATATTAAAACTTATTATATAATAATTATTATATTATGTATTATATTCAGTCTATTTCTTTTACCTCATTAACTTGAGTAACAATAGAGTAAGAATAAATAAGATAATATTAAAATATATTATGAAATTATGATTATTATTTTAAAAAACAACTCAAACTCATCATTTTTTATTAATAATCTCACATTCAAGTAGCTTAATTATATTTTTTGTCTGATATAACTACTATAAGATTGAAACAACATAAAATAATTATGTCTAGAAAATATAATCTATTATTAAAAAATAATTTTATTATAGGCACATATTTATGTAATTGATTTTCTTTAAACTTATTTGTTTTAATGCATCTTAGATGTCAAGCAATTCTTAAATAGAAACCTTATAATTCTCCATTAAAATTATATTAAAATTATTATATTTTGAACTCGTGGTGAAACATTTAAGAAATTTGTATGAAACAAAATGTATTATAAATATAAAGTAAAAATTATACCTAGTGATTTAATCAATTTCCCAAACTCAAATAATTATAAGGAGTAAAAGGATTATAAGGATTGTTTTTCTAACAAGATAAGGAAATATAGGGAAAATTGAATGACAATATTACACCACTATCATCACAATTCACAACCATGTGATAAAAAATTTATTTTTAAAGAAAATTAATAAAAAAGTAATAATTGTCATTTGTGTATATTTATTATTTAATATTAATACCTTATATTATAATACATTTATATAAAATAATAAATATAAAATAAATAAATAAAAATATCTACACCTTAGTGCAAATGCTAAATGCAGTTATCTAATTCTGTACCTATATTAAGATAATTAAAAAAGTAAAAAAGAATAATATTTTTACATATTTATTATTTAATATTAAGACATATAATAAATTAATATAAAATAAGGGTATTTATACAATATTAATACAAAATATACAGATTTAAGTATAATTTACAATAATAAATATTAAATAAAATAAAAATACCTAATAATGGTAGTATTTAAAAATAGGTATGTAATATTTAAGAAAAATTAATAATTTTTAAAATATTATTACAATAAATAGATAAATATTATATACATTTTTATTTAAAACTAATTAATAAACTCAATGTAATCAACCTCAACAGGTAATATAATTTTTTTTCTAATAAATACATAATAATACACTTAAATTAATATAGGTACCAACATCAAGTTAACAATTTGATTAACTAAATTATAAAAACAAAATTAAAAAATATTATAATATTACTTAACGGATTGCAAAGCAGAGCATTTATGTAATATATATAATAATCTTCAAATTGTTTTAAAGAACTTAATTAATACTCAATGGAAAACAATATATTACTTAATATCATATACCCAGGGGTCAAAGTGGGAAGAAAGTGCAGGGGGACTCAAATACCATAGAAATTTTGAGCGTTCCATGTTTTTTTTATAAAATGTAAAAACCATAAATTAACACAATTATATATAACACATTAAAGAATAATATAAGTCCTACCTATAACCTAACCGATAGTGTGATAGAACCTTACAACAAAATATAATACATATGTATTTATATATTGCCTTTAGAAAACTTATCAAAAATCAAGATTTTTCTAAATGGGTGCATATAATTAATAAAACAAATAATTATCACTTTATTACTTTGTTATTGAGCGTTCCAGCGAACCTTTTTAAGTAGTTGATTAAAGGGGACGCTTTTTTTTGTGCTGTCAGAGGTAGGAGGACTGAGTCCCCCCTCACTTTAACCCCTGCATATACCTAACAAATAACAGGGTAGTATCAAACTAGCACATAGCTAAATTTAATAACATAAAAAAATCAAATGTATAGTAAGTAATAGAAATTTAAAGAATATATCAATAAGTTATTTAATAAATAAATCAAATTATATTAAAAAATTTAAAGTACCTATATTATATTAATATAACATTTGTAATATCAATTTACTGAATTTCTATGTCAGTCAGTATATTATTATTTATTCTCTTAAGGACAACATATCATTAATGAAACACAAACATGATACTATGATAGGTATAATATATTTTTTCCAGTGATTTAAAATAATTAACTTGATTATTAATATGCCATATTATTTTAAAGTCTAATTAGATTTTTAGCAAATCACAATTATTAGGTACAAGTACCACAGTCTACATTGTAAATTTGTTAATGTACTTTTATGTAACAATTTTATTTTGATTTTATTTAATTACCATAAAAATATTTGTATGTTTTTACTTAACAATAAATGTGCAAATTTAACATTAATGAAATTATAATTGCGTAGGTATCTGGTATAAATAAGTTATTATACATTAATAAATGTAACATTCTAATTTTTATACTCAAACAAAAAAAATTATATTGAAACAGTATATAAATAAAAAATATTTAGGTAGATAATGATACTACCTGTTAAATATTATTTTTTTTTTATTAATTGTTGACTAAGTTATGTGCAATTTGAATAAGTATTTAGATATTTAAATGCTTAAAAGTTATAACAAATTATTTGTAATAAGGTATACAAGTATAACTAGTGTGTGAGGAAATACATAATTATGATAGCCTCAAAATTATTGTTAAATATTTTTTATAAGATAATTTAGTTTTTTTTTTTTTTTTAAATAGACCAAAACTGCATAATATTCATTTTTTGGTGCCAGGTATATTAATGTTAATATTATATGTTTAATAGACAGATTTTTCATATTGATGATATCACTGAAATTGAATTATGAGTAGTAGGTACATCATACTTCATACATTATAATGTATAAAATATTCATTCTAGTAGTTCTCATTTTGACTAATTACTCAATTTGACTGAACCTTTAACCAATTTAAATAAATATTAATATTATTAAGAAATGAAAATAATTATTATAATATAAATGGTACCTACTTACATATCAATAATAAACCGAAGTAGCTAATTAAATCTTTTTTCATTTCTGTTTTTGTTCTTAGTAACACAAATTGTTGTATAAAATAATATTATTACTATTCAATTATTGTGTTTTGTTAAGTTATGTTGTTATAACGAATTATTACACTTTTATACCTTAATAATATCACAGATTAGATTATATCATTATAGGGTTTTAATTATATTTATTATTTAAATTTTTAAAATATAGGTAATAAGAAACAATACATAATAAAAAAATTCTATAATGCATTAATTATTATAGTGCATTTAGTTATTTGATCAGTTCTTACATTTATATTTTATAAAATAGGTAAAGACGTAAACATAATAACACGTAATATGTAGCTAATAATTTTCATAACTAAATGATAAACGTTGGGATTGTCTAATTTTCAACTGTAGTTGTATGTACTCTGTGTTAATATGAATAGAATATTTTTAATCAAGTGTATGCTTTCATGAAAAAGTTAATCAAATCACCGACTATTTGATAGACCCGTACAATATTAATTGTACCAATAATTTTAGTAATTTAATTCACATTTTCAAAAAGTTTAAAAAATCATAAGAAATAAATGACCAAACTTTAAGAAGATATTTTAATACCATAATTTTTCTAAAAATCCGTTCTACAAAATGGCTATGTTGATTTTTATTTAAAATGGTAAAATTAAATTTTAAATTTTCAAATTTGAGTTTCCCAAGTACAAAAAAATATTTGAAATCGACAGTATTGTAGCGCAAGGGCTCAGTATTTATTTGAAAAAAAAAAGTTAAAAAAAATGAATAGAAAAAAAGTTATTGCAATTGTCAGATAGACCTGTTACACCCTGTATATTTATGTATTTCTAGAATCTAGGTTATAGGTATGCAAAGGATTTTATTGTGCGGTGTACAGTGGCGAAGCTTGAGTTTGTGATTAGGGTAGACAAATTTTTTTTAGAAAGAAATTATATAAACAAAAATTTATGTTTAAAATGTGTATTATTTTAACTACAAGGGCAATGGCTATTAAATACGTATTATTATTATTATTATTATTATTATTATTATTATTATTATTATTATTATTATTATTATTATTATTATTATTATTTGATACGAATGAGAATATTATTACGATAGGTGTTATTGGAGTGCGGGTAGATACATTAATAAATTTATAACATAAAATATATTAGTGAGACATGTCTCCAAAACTCACTGAGTGGATAACCCGCTTTTAAGAACCTACCACACCGCATATCCCAAAGTATGAGACAATATTCACGTTGTCTCCTTATTTATATACTATATAGCAAAGAACAATATTATTGATTATTGTGTGATTTTACCCGACGCTCGACAGCGCCTATTTATACCAGTTAATAGTTTAATACATGACGTATACTTTATAATAATATAATAATATTTTATATTTACCTATATTGTTATAAACCAAAGTATAATAAAATAAATATGTTTTTTAAAAAACATATTAACACATGTTGACAAAATATATTATAAATGCAATCAGTTAAAAAATAATGGGTAGATAATGTTTTTGTCTTTGTCTCATAGGTAGCTTCGCCACTGGCGGTGTACTAGCCTGTTTTAGTTATATTATGTATAGTATGAAAATCTGATAATTATTTATGTAACATTTTTAGAGAAATACACCCACATTATGGTATTACAACAAATTGTTATTTTTGGGTCCTTATGTAATACCTTATGAAAGTCAAAATTCTATAGAAAAGGAAGTTAAAAAAACAGATTCCCAGTTCCAAGTAATTCATTCAGACATTGAGATTTGAATTAATATTTTAATTGTCATATAATTAAATAATATATGTAATATTTCAGAGTACATCAAAAAACATGGAATCAAATAATGAAATCCTACCTTATTTCCTTTCATCGTTATCATCACCATCTACTTCAGATACCCATCAAAGTGTACCTGTAATTATAGAGCCTGGTGCTATCAGTCCAACATTATTAACTACAATAACTGAATCTTCAAATGGTCCTCCTAAAAAAAAAGCTAAGCTTCATTTATTTAGGGGTGCATTTGAAGATTCTATTTTCTCTCTTACTGGATCAATGAGACAGTCAAGTAGCACTATAGACAACATTTGGAATACATCTAGTGTATCATTAGATCCAGTAGATAGTTTTGTAAAATTCTTAGGATCACTACTGAAAAGCTTCAATGATGAAGAACTAAAACTGGAAGTCATGAATAACGTAACCCGAATGGTGATTAAAGGAAAGACTAAAGATTTAAATCAAGCTTCATACTTCTAATGACTTGGGCTAATATTCTGATGGTATAAGACTGAAGTGAAAGAACGGACTTAATGGTTAGTTACTTAAATTTTTTTTAATATATGAATTAAATAATTAATATTAAGTTTGTAATTGTTTCATTAATCTCATAAAGGAAATTAATGTATTCTTAGTTCTAAGGTTTTATTTGATGTGCCAGATTTATAGAACCAGAACGGCCTAACCCACAAAAGTGTAATTAAACAGGACAGGCATTTAAAGTTTTGACTATTTTTCAACATTTTTTTTTCTCATTAAATCCACTCTAAAATATATATTAATAACTTTTTATTTTGTATAAATACTTGTCTTTTAAGCATCTTTAAAGCATTAGTCAATATTTAAAGTTGATAAAGTTTTAATGTGAGTTAGGCCAATTTAATTTTTGAACTTTTTTTATTAAATACAATTTTTTGTGGTTTAGGCCAACTTACAGGAAATATGTTATTCACTTAAATACACACAACATGAAAATACTATGTAAATATTTGTATTTGTAACTTTCTTAGATAATATTGTAATTAATTTTAATAGGTATAGAATGATTATTAACAATGGCATTGTTACTTAACTTAACAAAAAATAAAATAGTTGAAATTAAAATAATTAACTCTTAATAAACTTGAAAATATGCTTGAATATATACTTGTCATACATATTTTTTAAAATTATAATCACATAATACAGTATTCAGTTTAAATTAATATTATTAACAATATGATTGTTACTAAACTTAATAAAAAAGAAAAAAACCAAAACCTAAAAAAAAAAAAAAAAAAAATCACTTTTTACAGTATAACAATAGTTCAGATTAAATTTCATCTTCCTCACTTTCATTAATATAATATATTTATTAAAAAATCTTATTGAAAACTGTTTACAGAATAAAAAAAA
>JAIUCT010000012.1:9913684-9994079 GCA_021307375.1 Tetraneura akinire | reverse complement strand
GTTTTGTCTTACAAAAAATAAAAATAAGAAAAAATCATAAAATTATACTTAAACATTTAGACATTATTAATACATTTATTTTATTATGATAGATTTTGAGCAATGCCTTTTAAAAAATCGTTTATACTGCGGTTTTCAAAATCATTACAGATTGCTTTAATTCTAGAAGCTATGTCTTTATATTTTTTAAGTTTTTGTCTTGGTTCCGTTCCAGTCAAAAATTGATGCATTTTTAAAGGATTAAGTTTTTCTTCTTTTTTTAGCGCTTCGATAAACTTCCATATCGAAGGATGGAGTGCATTTAATGTTGAATTAAATGAATTATGCCACCTTTCTACTGAATTGTTTGTTTTAGGAATATCATATTTAACGAGATTGTAACAATTCCATAGCTCTATTGGAAATCTGGGATTTCGGCGTTTTTTATTACGACATAATTTCCCAATCCACGTACTCTCAAAATAATCCAAAAAATCTGATAATAAGGTTTCAATTTCAATATAAAATTCAGTTTCCAAAATTGCTTCGTATGCATTAATTACCAAATGCGGAGGAACAAATGATAATGCATTTAACTTTTTAATGTTTAATGCGAAATTAGATTCTTCACGATATTTAATAGCTAACCCGCTATCTTGAATATGTCTCCATTGAGCTTGCGAATAATGAAAAAAACATCCATGTAATGACGTATTTGGGAACACCTTTTTTATTGCATTTATGGTTGAAAGCTCGAAATCAAGCATAAAAGTTGCTGGTTTAAGTTCCAGTTTTAAATTTAAAATTATTTCAAATAAACGGACATAAGTTTCTTCCGTTTTATTTGGAAGTAGAGCGAATAAAAATGGCAAAACGTTACTGTATTGTATACCATGAATGGTATATAGTTGGTAAAAAATAGATGGTGCACTAGAGAATGTACCATCTGCATACCAATTGTTATAATTAGTCATCAAATTTAAATTTTCTTCTGTCGAATAAATTAAAATTCGCGGTTTTCCTGATTTTTCATCGTTACTGTCATATAACAAAAATGGCTTACCATCAATTGTTGTTTTGTACTCCGCAGGAATTACTAGCTCATCTAATGTTCTAGGATTTGCTGGTGCCATAATTTCTTTTTGACGAATACGTTGTATCATTTTTTTCATTGAAGAAATTCCAGGTAATTTACTTGCGACAGATTCAGTTACCTATATGATAATTTATACGATTATTCATATATTTTTATAATTAATAACTTACAATTTTTATTTATAATTATTAGTTTAAAATAATTTAAATTAATTACCTCTTTCGACATAGTACTCAAAACTACTTGTGAACTCAGCTCTGTTTCTATTGCTATTTTTTTCATATTTTCAATAGCCTGTTTTGCTTCAATTTTTGAACGATCCGGCCGATGGTTATGTTCACGCTTACTTTCTTTTGTTACTTCTCCCTTTTCTACATGTACTCGACCCGGACATTTTTTAGGTACTATTATTTTCAATACAGCGCCAAATTGTTTTTTCATTAGTTGTGCGTTCTAATTTGTATAAATAGCCTTTAAAAATTAGCAGGTCTCGATTCTTTTCACTTTTAACGAATTCACACATTGCAAAAAGAAATTTTTCATATAGGTAACACAAATTATTTAGCACTTAATTGTGTTACCAGCGCATGAACGTGATATACTAAATAAGTATCAAACTCGTATCGTATTGTTAGACTATAAATTCTTATCCGTGTTATATGTATTGTAAATTGTAATTGGGAATTTTGGCAATGATATTGATGAGTATAATAGAACGCTGATTATCCGAACGCCTATTAACCGGACGTGATAATACTAATAAATAAATACTAACATTATCTGACTGAACTTCGCTCAGAATCGTTTTTCGAATGCAATGGTTTATCATTGCATTCAAATTAATATTAAAATTAAACACTGTAATTCGCACACCTGTATCCTCCTAATTGTCTTGCACCCAATTGCCATTGCGCCTAAAAATCTGCGCCCTATTGTCCCGCGCCCAATTTTCTGCACCCAAGTGTCGGCATACCATTTATACTTAATTTAATAATGAATATGAATTATAAACAGTTATTACTTTTTCAAGCATTATCCAAAATATTTCATTCAATCTAATAATCTTTTATTAATTGTTTTATTTTATTATTAAATATGATTCCCACTCAACAATTCATCAAGTGCATAGAGTTGTTGACTCAATCTCATTTGCACTCGAGAAAAAAGAATACTGCACGTGTGCCTTCCTAGATATATCGCAAGCCTTTGACAGGGTCTGGCATGACGGGCTCTTATACAAACTGAAGAAATTTTTACATTCGGTCTTCTTTCAAATCATCAAGTCCTATCTCTCTGATAGATACTTCAACACCCGTATCGGTGATACATTTTCAAGCATAGCCAAAATCTCTGCGGGTGTCCCCCAAGGGGGAATTCTCTCCCCTATGCTCTATAACATATTTGCCTCAGACCATCCAACCACACCTTACACTCAAGTCGCCGACTATGCTGACGACAAGGTAATTATCTCCTTAAGTCCTGATCCCATCTTAGCTTCTAGTTATCTGCAAAATCATCTAACCCTCATGGAAGATTGGTACACAAAATGGAGGTTAAAAATAAATCAATCAAAATCCTCGCATACTACATTCACTCTCAGACTCTTACCTTGCCCTGCTGTCTCCATCTTTGGTTCTCAAATTCCCAACTCGCAAACGGTCAAATATCTCGGCCTAATCTTAGATCGCAGGTTAACTTGGGCTCAACATATAAAATCTAAGCGCCAAAATCTTAACGCTCGTATTCGCTTGCTAAAAACATTTATCAATAATAATAAATATACTAACCTTAACACAAAATTACTTATCTACAAATCCCTAATTAAACCAGTTTGGACTTATGGTATCCAACTATGGGGTAATGCCAAAAAATCGAACCTCAACAAAATTCAAACTTTCCAAAACCTAACCCTCAGAAAGTTACTCAATGCCCCACCTTATGTCTCAAACAGCACTATACACTCTGATCTAAAAATGAAAACCGTTCAGGAAGAAGCAAAAGCGCACTATAAACGTTTCCATAACCGTCTTTCCTCTAACAACAATCCACTAATACGCAATCTTGCAGTTCCAACCATTCCAGGCAATCCACCTAGGCGTCTCAAACGTAGTTGGTGTCGTGACCTTCTTGATCCCCATGCTAAATAAAAAAAAAATATAAAAGAAAAAAAAAAAAAACTTAGTGTGTGTCATTGATCGATGGCTTCTCACGTCCTGTGTTTCATGTAAATATATATGTTTAAGTTAGTTTTAGTATTAATGTACAATATATATATATGTAACCACCCTCATCACATGTACTCATTGTGCCACTTAGGTATAGATTGTATATTTCAAATAAAGGAAAAAAAAAAAAAAATATCATGATTATTACGTATTATTATACATACTTGAATGTATAATTGATGTTATTACACATTTATATTTTATATGTAATATATACAATTTTAATCATTTAGCTAATAAATTAAATATTTTAAGTATTTTTATATATTTTTATGTAAGATGCAAGTCTAATTTATTTTTTCTTATTTAAATGATTTTATTATTAATATATCATTGAAATTTAAAAAGAAATAAAAATCTAATAGTATAACATATTATATAATGAGCATTTTTATTGAAACTTCAATCATAAAATAATTAAGCAATATTAATAAATGATAGGTATTATTAAAAATGAGATTCTTACTTAATAATTAAATAGTAATTACTAAAAGTAAATAGGTATTAAATACTGTTCAGTATAAATAAGTACTCATTAATAGTCCAAACTGCAATATAAAAATTATTTTAACACCTAGGTATAAGTTTAAAAACTAAATAACCAATTTATATGTTCTATACATGTATACAAATGTGTATTATATATAGGTATATTATCATCTTGATGTATAAAAATATTATATATGATTTTGCCCAACCCTGTTATATTAATTGTATTACATGTAAATTTATTATTAAATTATTCTGAGATACAAATAGCACATTTAGATACAAAAATAAAGTAAAATTAAAATGTTTAATAATAAAGAGTACCTATTTAAGTACTGAAAATAGCATAAAGTTCATAGTTATCTTTGATATTTTGTTCCACTTTAAACCCTGATCGTATCGAAGACTTTTACATGTTTGAATCGACAACCCACGAGGAATTGTGTTCCCATTACTTCCTCCATAATATAATCCTACCAAAGATATAGATTTACTTAATATTACTCAATTTCAGTAAATAGTAATTCTTTAACTATGATAACAATGATCAAATACTTAATACATATTTAATAATGAAGGATAACTGGATAAGAAATTAAACAATTTTTAAATCATAAAGATAAAAACAAAAACTTCTACCCTTAAAAATCACAGACTTTATTTATCTTTGTATAATATTTGACCAAAAAACAATAATGTGGAATGCATTAATAATATAAAATATGAACCACATAATCATTAAAAATAATAAATTAACCAAATTAAAAATATATATTTAAACCTATACCTTATAAAAATTAATAAATACCCAACTATCGTATGGATTGGTATAAAAAAATATAAATAAAAAATGAAAATACGTGTAGTTTATAAAATAAATTAAAAACTTAATATTTATAATTTTGATCTTAACTCAGCTATTTTATGACCCATGAGTTTTTGTAAGTCAACTAATTTTAATGCTAATCCCATATTTCCTTGAATTTTTATTTTTCCTTGGAAAAATGCTTTCTGTGGATTTAATTTTCCTGATATCAGATCAACAACATCATCATCTTTCATTGTAAATGTAACATCTGGTTTACCTGCAAACATTAGTCAACATACAATAATAATTTATTTAAATTTATTAGGTATGACAAAATTTTTATATAAAATTAAAATTTTAAAATAAGAACTGAGCATATCAATATACTTTTAAAAAAAATAAATAATTTTCAATAAACCTATAATACATTTTTTAAATATATCACAAATAAGTACATATATATATTTATATAAACTGAACTATATATTAGTCTAACAATTAATTAGTTATGTTATATCTACCTGTGCCATAAAATGTCACACTTCCTTTCCCATTTTTAGCATCAATAATCCACATGCCATCTTGTCGCTGGTTATTACTAACTTTAAAACAATATATTCCACGCACTTTTTCAATGAGGTTTTCTTTGTCTTCATGCATGGCTTCTTCAAGAATTTTAAAGATTTTATAAACTTTAAAGACAGTTGGATCTTTATCTGTTTTTGGTTTAGCAGTATCATTTGGAAGAGATCTAATTTATAAATCAAAACTATAAATTAATTTTTTTTTCTTTTATTTTTAATAATTTTCTGTTTACTTACGATGGAGATTTAGGGAATCCCTTTTTATACAAAGCTACTACAACAGCACCACCCAAACCAATATTCTGTTGAAGAGCTACTTTTGCACCAGGTACTTGTCTTTTATCAGCTTTGCCAAGTAGTTGCCAATATAGTTCACTACATTGAGCAATTCCTAAACAATTTACATATTAATGATAATTTAATAGACTAATTAAAAAATATATAATATGTTACAGTAGAAATAAGTATTCTACCAATTATATATACATAATATAAACCTATTTTGGTCAAAATAAATAATTAAGCTTAATTAATTGCTTTATCAATCCATTATAAAATTATATAAGCGTAATAGAGTATAATATTTTTGGTCTTAAAAAAAGTATTAAAAAATATGAGTATCTATAATATATTTAACATAATTTTGGAACTAATTAAAATTTTTAATTACACATATGACATATACAATATACTTGAAATTTTACATTTGCATCTATTGGAACAATAAAATGCGCATGTACAATTTATATTTTGATCAACGTAATACATAAAACATCTAAATACCACCAACTGCATTTGGCTAATTAACTTTACAATAAAAATATCCATATCGATTATAGAGCTATCAGTCATCATTACTTATAACTAATTAGTACCCAACAATTATCTACATGAGACAAAAACAACGAATTATGATATTACACTATTATATACTGTATAAAATATAATTAATAGTAAGAAAAATTACATTGACCCACTCATATAACCTAACATGAATAATGTCTAAAATTTTAAATATATATATTTTTAGAGAATTATTACTTTAACTAAATCATACTATAATAATTAATTATGAATATCAACAGGAAATAGTAAAATATTAATCACTTTAACTAACTAATATAGTAGTTAATTGTATTAAATTGGACAAATTAACTATAAATGTGTTAATTGAAATTAATTATTCAATTGTAAATAAGAAATAATTAATGGTAATGTTATATATACAAAATTATTTTTATTTATTATTATTTAAGCATTTTTAAATTTTTTTTTTTATTATTTATTAAATTGTTTATCTAAACATCTCATGTTAGAATAGTACTATTTATTTGAAATATTAAAGTTTTATTTTATTTAGAATGTAATTTTTTAATTATGTTTTAATAGATACCTAAATTCTCAAATTAAATATATATTTTAGATTCTGAGTGTAGCGAAGAATGTGTATTGGTTATACAATGATGTGTGTATTTGTTTTCTTCTTTTTTTATGTCTGAAAACACTTTTACGACCCGAAATAATACTCCGAATGGGTGTTCACATAGCTACTATATATAAGTGGTAAAAATTTGGATTATTTATGTTAATTTATCTACAAAATATAGGACTTTGAATATTTCGTAAAATTCTCGTTTTTACGTATGTTTGATAAAATTAAAAATTTTGATAATTAAGGTCTGAAAATTTTACTGAATTCTACTAATATATTACTTAACATCAAACTAAAATATTAGAAAAATCCCTAGTCTCAATTTTTTTTATAGATGTTTTAAGTTAATATTTTTAGTTCAAAGAAAATCTTAGAATCCATACGAATATTCTTATTATTTCTCAATACTTTCACAATAAAAATTAATAGAAAAACCAATAAATTTGTAAAATTTTTTAAATTTTATTCAAGCATACTGATATATATCTTAACGTAATTCCAAAATATTAGTTAATACTCAATTTTTTTTTATAGGTGTTTAAAGTTGAAATTTCATTAAAATCAATATTATAAATATAGTAATAGGTATATAGTAGTATAATAGTAATATTAATATTCAAAGTATTTATATGGATTCTTCTTATTATATTTCAATATTTTACAATAATGTTAAATGAAATTAACAAAAAATTTTTGAAGTTTAAATACATTTTACTTAACTCAGTTCCAATTAATTGTGAATTATTATATTTACGGTTATTTTTATAGCTATTAAGATATCAAAATGAAGAGCTGATACTCCTGCCGCATGGAATACATGCAGTGTTTAATTTTAATTAGGATTTGAATGTAATGATAAACCATTTCATTTGGAAAAACTATTTTGAGCGAAGTTCTGTCAGATATAGTCATTTAAGTGACAAGGGAATTTATGAGCATTTATATAGAACTTAGAGACTTGAAAATTGTATAGGGTGTTCATTTATGTACTATATGTGTGATAAAATTTTGCGTTTTAAATATTTAATAAAAAATGTCAAAATTTAAAAAAATACCTACATTATAATCTGACTGAACTTCGCTCAGAATCGTTTTTTTTAATGCAATGGTTTATCATTGCATTCAAATTCTAATTAATATTAAATGCTATGATTTGCACACCTGTATCTCATGCGCCAGGAGTATCAGCTTTTTTTTCATTTATAAATAATTATATTATGTTTGAACTAAAATAGTGTACTGAACTACTCACATTCAAACGAAAAAAAAAAATACATTAAATAATACTGTAATAATATATTAAATATTTAAAAATAGTTATATAATAATTTAATAAAAATGTAAGTTGCCTACATATCTCACATAAATTATTATAATTTATAAGTTACCTGTAGCTCCCAAAGGATGACCCTTAGATATTAAACCACCACTTGGATTTACTACTACTTGTCCACCATATGTATTGGACCCAGATTCAACAAATTCTCCAGCTTTTCCAGGTTTACAAAGTCCTAGTGCATCATAGGTGATTAATTCATTTGCAGAAAAACAATCGTGTAATTCAACAACATCAACATCTTCTGGTTTGATATTAGTTTTGCTAAATAATTTATCAGCTGCTAATTTAGTCATATCATAACCAATCTATATAATATTAGAAAGACATAATATTTAATTATAATTATAAACGCAAATTTTACATTTTTAACTTACAACTTTAACACAAGAATTTTCAGAGAAAGTTGTTGATGGGTCAGTAGCCATTTCCATTCCAACAATTTCAATAGCTTGATCTTGAAGGTTATTCTCAATAACAAATCGTTCTGACGCTAAAATGGCTGCTGCCGATCCATCGGATGTTGGGCAACATTGAAGTTTGGTTAATGGACCAAATACTTGAGGTGATTCAAGAATTTGATTTAACGAATATTCTTTTTGGAATTGAGAATACCTAATAATAATGAACCAATAATTATTGAAAAAGACATGTAGCAAATTTTAAAATATTTAAATGATAAACTAATTCATTTTTATGGATATTATTTTCAAATAAATATAAAGTATTTACCTTATTGAATAGTAAATAAATTTAAAAAGAAGGAAATTCATTTAAATAATTAACAATATTTATAGCATGTAATACAATAGCAATTAATTATATTTTTTATATTGTAAATTGCAATATATAAATTATGAATATTGCAACTTTAGATTAACCAATATTGTGAAAAATTAGTATAGAAAAGATTTTTAAACTTACTTTTTTAATCATATAAATATAATAAAATATAATGTTTGGTTATTAAATTAAATAAACTTATAATAGTCAGGAAGATATTTTTAAATTTTAACTAAATTAATAAATATACATCATCTTTTATTTTTACATAAAATTTATTGTACGTTTTAATCCTTAGCAAAGCGATGTCAGAAAATTATTTCTTCAGCAAAGAATGTTTTTATATCTTCATATATTAAATCTATATAATAAAATGCAAATATTTTAATAAAATACTAACGGATTATTAACTGAATGTTTATGGTTCTTTTGAGCAATTTTAGCAAGGATTTCAGGTTTAATACCATTTTTTTTCATGTATTCCAATGCTGCATTACCAAAAAGTTGTGCAGTTATTGGTGATGCATCTAAACCAACTAAATCGCCCATTAATGCCACATGTTTATCCATTGGATTTGTTCGATCTAAATACTACAAAAAATAACTTTTATTAATTGTATTTTATAATTATAAATTACTAAAATACATATAAAAATATTTATTATTTCTTACTATGGCAGACAATGATCCAGATTGCATTTTTTCAAAACCAAGTACTAAAACACATTCAGCGTTATGAGATTCAATTATTTGTTTACCTAAATATAGAGCTGTAGATCCAGTTGAACAATTATTATTAACATTATAAATAGGTATTCCAGTCATTCCTATTTCATACAAAGCTCTTTGTCCACATGCAGAATCACCTAAAATATGATTATAATATAATTGTTAAATTGAAAAATATCATTATCAATGGTTTATAATTACCATAGACATATCCTACACATGCTTGATCAACTTTCTGGATATTGATTTTTGCATCTTGTAAAGCTTTAGTAACAGATTCAATTGCCATTTGTGGATAATCAAAATCATCTCTGCGTCCAGGTTTTTCAAACTAAAATATATAATATACAATATGTTACTGCACTGTATGTCTGTATATAGTTAATTTTATAATTGTATATATTATTAAATATGAATCATAAATTACAAATTTTTGTCTTTTTTATTAAACATTACTGTAGAAATATTGAAAATAATCATAAGAATCCATAAATTGCTATATAAATATCAATTTTACTAAAATTTCAACTTTAAAACATCTATAAAATAAAATTGACAAATAGGATTTTTCTAATATTTTGATAACACGTCAAGCAATATGTAGGGATACTACAATAACATTTTTTGACTTTAAAACTCAAAATAAGCAATTATATATTAATCATTTAGTCTATACTTTTATAGAGATAAAAATGAGTATTTTAGGAAATATTCAAAGTTCTATATTTATAGAAAAATCAACGTAATGGTTCCAAAATTTTATTATCCCTGTGCCTGGAGAATCAGCGCTTTTTTAAAATTAATGTCTTATGATATTTAAATAACAATTCTATAATTTATTTAATTTCACTATGAATGATACAGTCATAATTATTATATACCTATTATAGGTAATTATTACCATTTATGAATTTATGATATAATAAAATTAATTATAATGATAATGTTAGTATATCACTATAAGTTATAGTGCAATACCCATAGGTCAATATGAGTTGTTTACTGAAAATAGCAAATAGTAACTATAAAAACATTATAATGATATTATAGGTAGATATCAAATATAATCATATATTCATAAAGCAACATAAAAATGTATAATACCAGTTTTTATATAATATATATTATAATATAATATACTTGTCATAATGATCTCAAATTTCTAAATATATTAATATTTTTAATTAGGTATTTAATATAATATGTTGCAAATGTACAACATAAATATATAATAATAATTATTATAATCTAAAATTAAATGAATTATTTTTAATATTAATGGGTTGACCCACAGAATATTAATTAAAAATAAACTTTTTAAAACAATGTAAAAATATGAACCTCACCCCTAATGTAAAAATTTGAAATATTCATTAAATAGTTAATTCAAGATAACATAAGCACTTAAGAAATAATATGTATTTATAATATATTATATTATATAGGTATATACATATGCACTAACCAGTAATTATTATTCTTTAAAATTTAAATTTTGTAGTTCACATTACATATTGCTCGTTTTGCATACAATACGATCAATCAAAAATAAATATGCAAATTCACATAATTCGTTACATTTATTATGTATAATAATTACATTTCACAAGAAGATAAACATTTATACTTATTAAACAAATATTATGTACATTAAAACTTTAAAAAATGTAATATTACATTGTACACTACTTATGTGTCAAATATCAAATAGTAAATAATAAACAAACAAAATAATTTTAAATCATTGGTTAAAATATAAAAGGAGAGCTAGTATTGTAAAATAAAAACTGGAAGAGAAAGGACGATAGAAATCAAACAGGAAATTGAAACGGATTCTCGGAAAACATACATGTCCCACAATAATTTATCGTACCTATGTCATTTCAGTCGGAGACTATAGAAATGCAAACCTACAAGTAAAAAATATTTGTAATGGGTACTTTTTATGTTTTTGTGTATTTAGGTCAATGAAAAAAAGTTACCTTAGTCATGCCGACTCCGACAACGTATACTTTGGTCTTGGACATGTTTCTAGGTTCTATGGATGCGACAAAATTGAATTAATAAATGAACAAAAATGAACCCGTGTCGTTTTACTTACGAGCAAAATCAGCGAAAAAAAAAAAATAAGAAAATAAAAACGAACGGAAACGATGACTAGCAAAACATGGGTCTACAGACGACATACGATTAAAAAATATCTTATCAGCAATATTGTATTATTATCACAAAAATATTATCCTCTCCACGGCGACAAGTATTCTCGTACGTCACTACGTCACACCGTTTTCTTGTTGTGGAACGTGTTGACGTTGACGTCGTTTGTCAATTTTGCAGGATTTTAATATTTAATCATAAATTCATAACAACTGTAAATCAGTGTCGGCATGGCCAGGGCAAAGGGCAGCGAACGCTGCTGAGGCTCTCGACCATAGGCGCAATTAGGGTGAAAATTTTGGGGGGGGGCTGAATTAAATTTTAAGAAAACTTCTAATTCAATATCATTTATATCACAATATAAAAACAATATTTTTTTTTATTCATGTCATGTATGTATTTTTACATATATATATACATAATTAACTATATATAATGAATAGTGAATACATATTACATTTTTATATTAAAATATTATCATCGAGTAAAAAAGTGCATAAATTATTTATCAGACAAAATGTAATTAATTTATATATTTTATTAGTTCATTTTATTTACGGTAGTACCAGTGGGGGTCGTGCGGCACAAACTAGATCTTTAATTTTTATCATGAACATAATATATTTATTATATTAATATTTATTAATTATTTATTATTGAAAAAATGCAGATATATTAATCTTAATTCATATTATTAAATAGAAAAAAATGTTGGTACTCGTATATGTTATAGAATTACATCACGAAAATATTTAATTATAAAATATTAGAATTAAATTGTCATATTTTGCAAACATTTTTGGGGGGGCTATGGCTGATTTTGAGGGGGCTTACCCCTTCAAGTCCCCCCCCCCCAAATTGCGCCTATGCCCTCGACTCTTTTAAATTTTTATGTGGCATATGTAGCATAGACACCTTTGGTAAATAATGATGGACGGGTCATACTAGCCTAGTATGCTAAGTATTGTTAAAGATTCTTTCTTTTTAAAACATAAAAACAAAGTGGTACAATACTACGGACCTTGAGTTCCAGAAGGGTCTCAAGGACAGCCAAGGCCCTAAATGAAAAATTTAAAATAATATGTTCAAATCATCCACCTTTGATTATGAAGTTTTTGCATAATAAACAATTTCAATTTTTTTTTTTTGTACGAATTTATTATTATAATAATAATTCTATACATATTCTAATATTTTACATAAATATATTTTAAATCTTAATGTATACCTATCTGTTATTTATAATTTCGAATTGTTTATACTTCACGTTTAAATTGAATTATTTATAATATAAAGATTAGTGACTGACTATTATAAATATTAAATAATAGTATAATATATTAATATGACTACTATAATAATATAGCATATGAGAAAATAACAAGGAACGGATATATTTGTCGTTTTTTTTTTTTTTGTTACTTTTGTATATACGGCTGTGTACTCATTATTTGATGCAAAAAATTACATATTTTATTTTTACATTTATTTATATTAATTTAATCATATGTATATTTAATTATATGTATAAATATTATATAAATTATTTATTGATTTAATGTAAAAAATTACATTTTTTAATTTTAACCAGTTTAATTGGTGTGACGTGGAAGTTTGTGTAACTGATTTGCATTAATTATTTTTAGATTCTGATCGGAGCGAATTGGTTTTACAATGATGTGTATCTTTTTGTTTTTTTGTTTTTATGTCTGAAGACACTTTTACTACTCAAAGTAATGCAAAATGAAGAAAAATTCACGAAAACTGAAACGAATTCGGTTTCAATATTTCACGATAACTCGGGCAATTTTGAAGTTATAGACTTGAAAATTTTATTGCGTATTCACATAGGTTATATATATATGGTAAATTAATTTTTTGTTAATTTTTCTACAAAATATAAGACGTTGAATATTTCGTAAAATTTTCGGTTTTATGTATATAATGTTTGATAAAATTGGCAATTTTTGGCATCAAGGTCTGAAAATTTTAATGAAGTATATTTACGTAGATATTACTAAAAATTAGTTAAAAATGTACATATTTTATTTTTATATTTACTTATATTAATTTAATTATATGTATATTGATATATCATATATTCATATATAAATATTATATAAATTACATAGGTATTGATAAAATGTAAAAAATTAAATTTCTAGAATGCAAACCAAATAATTTCAATAAGAGATTATACTACGTTAATTTATCATTTCTCTTTACATGAAATACAAGTTCTAATGTACATTATAATACAAACCAAAATAACTATTTTTAGTATTCTACTAAAAGTTAAATTAACCATGTATAACTAGTATCTATGAATTTTGTAATGGATGGAATGTTTTATTATTTATAAGAAACAATTATTACTTAGTATTCCATTTAATAAAATGTCTAAAAATGTTCATATAAAAAAAGTGAATAATTAAAATTTTTTTTTATAATAAAAGATTACATTTCTTTAAAATATCGTTGTTTAGTATTCTTCTCCGCCTTCACCTTCGTCAACAGAATCTAAGCCAACTTCTTCATAATCCTTTTCCAATGCAGCCAAGTCTTCGCGGGCTTCAGAGAATTCTCCTTCTTCCATACCTTCTCCAACATACCAATGGACAAATGCACGTTTAGCATACATTAAATCAAATTTGTGATCCAATCTAGCCCAAGCTTCAGCAATAGCAGTAGTATTAGACAACATGCAGACAGCACGTTGTACTTTAGCTAGATCACCACCAGGAACTACAGTTGGAGGTTGGTAATTAATACCAACTTTAAAACCAGTTGGACACCAGTCAACAAATTGTATGGTCTTCTTGGTTTTAATAGAAGCAATGGCTGCGTTTACATCCTTGGGTACAACATCACCCCGGTATAACATGCAGCAAGCCATGTATTTTCCGTGACGTGGATCACATTTCACCATTTGGTTAGCTGGTTCAAAACAAGAATTAGTGATTTCAGACACGGATAATTGTTCATGATAAGCCTTTTCAGCAGAGATGACTGGTGCATAAGTGACTAAGGGGAAATGAATACGAGGATATGGGACCAAATTGGTCTGGAATTCAGTTAAATCAACATTGAGTGCACCATCAAAACGGAGAGAAGCTGTGATTGAAGAGACAATTTGTCCAATAAGACGATTTAAATTAGTGTAAGTTGGACGTTCAATGTCAAGATTACGATGACAGATGTCATAAATGGCTTCATTATCAACCATAAATGCACAATCACTGTGTTCAAGGGTTGTATGTGTGGTCAAAATTGAATTGTAGGGCTCAACTACAGCAGTAGACACTTGAGGGGCAGGATAGATGGCAAATTCTAATTTGCTCTTTTTCCCATAGTCAACACTGAGTCTTTCCATTAATAAAGATGTAAATCCCGATCCAGTACCACCTCCGAACGAGTGGAAAATCAAAAAACCTTGAAGACCAGTGCATTGGTCTGACAACTTCCTGACTCTGTCCAAAACAACATCGACAATCTCTTTTCCAATAGTATAATGACCACGCGCATAGTTGTTGGCAGCATCTTCTTTGCCAGTGATCAATTGTTCAGGATGAAACAATTGACGATATGTTCCAGTTCTTACTTCATCTGAAATTGAAATATAAATTAGTTTTTAAACATCAAAAAATATTAAAATATCAATTTACCAATAACAGTTGGTTCAAGGTCTACGAAGACAGCTCTAGGTACATGTTTACCAGAGCCAGTTTCACTAAAGAAAGTGTTGAAGCTGTCATCGCCACCTCCGATTGTTTTGTCAGATGGCATTTGACCATCAGGAGCAATCCCATGTTCCAAACAATATAATTCCCAGCAAGCATTACCAATTTGGACTCCAGCTTGACCAACATGTACAGAAATACACTCACGCTGAAAAATTTTACAATAACTTATTGATTAACTACTACATAGGAGTTTCTTAATAGTACACATGTTAAAATTAAGTGTTAGATATTCTTCATTATTAAAATAGTATAATTGATCTTATGCAAACATTATAAAGGTTATTTAAGACATAAAATTATAGCAGGGGAGGCCAAATGGTCGATCGCGGCCGATTTCAAAGTCAATCATGTTAGAATTTTTTTTTTGAAATTAATCGTGGGGGTGGATAACAATATTGTTATTAAATTTTATCTGTACAATTACTTTGTCATGGAATTTAACTATAAAAATTGAATCTGAAATTATAAAAATTAAATCAATTATATTCCTCAAAAAGCTTTTGAAAAAATTTTTAGAATCTATTGAGTGTAGATAAGAGGATAACAGATAAATTTGAGAAATGTAGCTTTGTAGTTACATAATTATTTTGGATTTATGAGTACATATTAGTTTGAAACAGCATTTTTTCACATGAAAATGATAACTGAATACCAAGTAATTACTAAGAAAGATTAACACTCTCTGATAATCATTTGAGCTTTGCTACAGAGCCATTAGTCAACGAAATGCAATGTCACATCACAACAATGACCAGATTAATAACACATTTAATTAGAATTTTAGATTGAAGTATTTATCTTTATAATACTCATTATTATTTATTCATTATTATATTTTAATTTTATTATTATAAAATTATGTTAATTAATAATATATAGGTACTCGATAAACAAAAGTATTTTTATTTTTTATAGTAGTCGGTCCTTAAAGGTGAAATATATTTTTAGTAGATCTTTGCCAAAGAAAGTTTGGCCGCCCCTGAACTATAGTATGTACTCTACTGCTATATTATGTTCTGCCAGTACCGTGACATGAACTATGATCATGATAAATATGTTGCACATTATAATCATTTATGACTACTGTAGTTATTACTCATAGTAAAAAAATTAATGATTTTATTTAAAAATAACAAAATCTATAACAGTTATAGAATTGTTAGTAAATAATACTAATTAGGTAGGAATAGGTATTAAATAATATTTTTAATTGATTTCTGATGTTATATGTACATGCATGAAAATATCTAAAATGTATAATAAATTTAAATAATAAAATAAAGACATTCTAATGTAAAATATTTCAATTATTATTATTTTGTGTGATTGCAGAAACAACTCTATAAACATATCGTAAAATAAATAGTATTAATATATTTTAAAGAAATAAAACAGTTTAAAATAGTGAAGGTATTAGAATTATTTAATTTCAATTAAAATAATACTATACCTAATATAAAACCTAACTTACCCATACAAATTTCCCAAGAACAAGTTACTTTTTATTTTGTTTATATTATGAAAAATTAAGTATACCTACTTTATAGTAGCTTATGTATTCATTATTTGACTATTTCATTATGTTGTGTACTATATATATTCAATTTATTATTTTTAATATCACTGATCGAGTCTGTAGCTACAGCATAAAGTTATTCATATTTTTAATGGTTAAAACTTTTTTTTATCAAATAATAGTATGAAAATTTAATATCTTTAAAATTAATAATCCATTTTTAAATTCTATATTGCAACCTTAACACTACAAATTAGATAATTATGATTGTTTTTAAGCATATTTTTTGTCATCATTTTTATTATAAAATATAATTAGGGGTACATCTTAACCTATTATATACTTGCATAGAGATATTCATAGGCGCAACTAGAGCCTAAATATTGGGGGTGCTAAAATTATGTAACAAAAAATAAACAGTGCCACACACCACCAAATGCTATTTCCCAATTATTTATGAATCACTATAACAATTCTAAAATTAAACATATTTTATTATCCTAATAAGTAGACATTAACATTTTATATTTTTTCTAGATTTCATGCAGTATTATCCATTTATTATATTCATAGATTACAATATTATAAGACATTTGAATAAAATAGTTCTAAATAAAACTTTAAAACTTAAAATTGACAGTATTTTAATGTAATTATTATAGTTAGACCTAAAGAAAATAAGAGGTGCTAAATTATAACTCAGGGGTGCTAAAGACCCTCTAGTTGCGCCACTGGAGATATTATATTAAGTATCTAATTAAAAATAAAATTCACTAATAGAATAGAATATGCTAGTACCTAGGTATAAATTTTGTTTAAATACCTATAGATATAAAATATACCAAGTAGGTAAGAATAAAGATTAATTATTTATTTTTAATATTTTATCTTGGCACTTACGGTACATATAATATATTAAATAACATTTATAAATATTATTTAAACAGAATTAAATTAATTTATAAAAGGAAATCCAAAGTAGAAAATAATTAAGGGATATATCATTAATTAAAAAGAAACAAATAATATTATTCTAGAAGATGGAATTGGACAATGAAAATGAATATGGAAAATTCGCAATATCAGAGCATATAAGGGCAAAATGGAAATTGATTATTTTAAATAGACTTTTAGTAGTAAAAATAATTAAACCAGAACATAAACAAAAGGTATGTTGCAAACTAAATTTTTTCAAGAAATATATTTTTGTTAATTATTATTCACACAACATTAAATTCAGAGATAATAAAACTACTTATATAAAATAAATACCTAGGGTTTAATGATAGCAATCATAAGAATATAATATTAACACAAACCTATTCAGTAATTAAATATTATACAGATTAGATTAAACTAGGTAATTGTAATATAATTTACAGGTGATACCTAGATGAAAACAAATATAATTATTAGTACCTAATAAAATATTCTCTATGTTCTGAAGTAATTAATAAAATCGAGTAAGAAAATGAATTATTTTTCAGACATTTCAAATATATTTTAAGTTAATAAAATAAAATAAAGTAAAATAAAATAAATAAATTCTTTCCTATAATCAGTGCAATATTAACATCAGTCATGTGCACAAGGGTATGTTTTTGGGGATTAATTCCTTCTTCACCGTTGTTAATAAGTATTTAATATATTACATCAAATAAAGTTACTAGGTATAAATATTCAATAACATTTTTAAAAATCCCCATACTGAGAAAAGAAACCCTACGGGTCCCTAGTACGGGTGTGGTGAACATTATTTTGTTAGTCGTGTAAAAACCATTCAATGCAAATTTTCAAAACATTTCGAAGCAAGTCGACGAAATAGAAAAAATGAAATGCCTATGACTTATCAAAATGGACGTCGAGTTAGGTTAAGAGCTGTAGCTGTAACACACGAGGGGATAACGGCGTCGTCAAGAAAAACAAATGTTTACATATTAATGTCACGAATATTATTACTTATGGTATTTAAGATTTACTTACCATTGTGTTTTTTGTGTTATCTCACTCGTTAAAAGAACAAAAACCAAATAAAAACGTATCTTCAAAAATCTGAGTTCCGTCAGAGTGTCAGACGAGAAGCAATCGAAGTAGCTCCGCTCAGTCAAAACACAAAATGACGTTATATGCTTATATGACAATGAACAATGACATCCGCCGTTTTGTTAGTTCGGTACGGTAACTTGTAGGCTCTAAGACAGATCAGAGACCCTGCGCATTGACGACGCGCTGTTCGGCACACACAATAGTACAATACGCACCGTCATGACGGCGGCGGCAGATTTCTATCCAATAGCCAAAGGCCAATCCGCGCGTCATCCGTATGCGGTGTCGGAGTTTACGAACGTTGAAATATGCGAAATATCCACCGTCCTCGTCTTATGTTGTTCCAAAGAGTTCGTTAAATCAAAGAGTACGTTATCGTTTTTCCATGTCATTTGCGCGTTCAAATATTCAAATCGTTGCATTATTTTTTATTATTACAAATTACAATAGTCAATGACAATAATACAATATTACATCTAATATTTAAATTTACAAAATAAAACATTAAATTATGTTTGAAAATTGTAAATACAAGAAATTACATGAAGTATCGTCTATTTATCTATTAGGTATTTTGAAATAATATTTAATTATCAATACAAAATACAAATCGTTTTTTCTAATGCATTATTGTTATTTACATTTTACGTACATTTCTATATTTCTATGACATTTGATCAGAATATTTATACGTACAAGTACAATACATTATGTATTTCTATGATATACAGAATACTGTATTTAGTGTATTTACTATACATTTCTTATCATTTAATAAATAGTAAATATTCATAAAATCATATTGTATAATCTAGGACACGAATGGCTGGAAAGATGGGTAAAATAATTATCAGATAACAATGTCAATTTATTATAGTTTGGTTTTAAAATGTGGGTAGTAGGGTAATACTACCTAATAATTATTATAATTTGTATTGTTATATGAATTCTTCATTTTTGTTAATTCGATTTTTGCAATATAATTAAAAAAATATATATACAATAATATTATAATAGTAATATACATAATAATATATAACATGATTTTTAGTTTGCCGAAATGTTTATCAGCAGAAGTCGTCTGTGATAATAGTCTGTGAGCTGTGAGTGTCGTCATTGAGAATTTGCCATATGGAATAACGTCAATCTTACAACCGTGCTTTTTCCAAATATTTAACTATATAGTATATTATGTCTACGCAAGTAATATAAATTAACATTAATTATTCTAATATATTATATTTAATTATTACGGTTTTATCATGGCCTGGACACTGTCTGCCCATTAAAGCAATGTAAATTCGAAAAATGTAAACAAACCAAAATCAACCTGACGGCAAATTGACCACTAAACGAGAAAAAAATATCTTTTACAGAAAATTTGCAATACTGAAAATTAGTTGGTTATGTTGAATGTTTTATTTCATTCGTTAAGTGATTAGGATGACCATTATCATTTTGTTTTGTGCATGAGATATGAGAAGAGGACGGTTTTTGTAGGTTAAATGTGGGGTTTTAAGTTTATTCCAATTAAAAAAAAAAACAATTAAATTTAAAAATTAAAATTATGTGGGTCAGATATGCAGCCCAAATTTGGCCAATCACTACGACGTCGGCAGTAAATACAACAGTGGCAGACTACGCAATAATAGCATTTGTCGCGGCATCACAGAACCGACCATCAAGAAGATGACTATCACATCGCCTACAACACGGAGATGGCTGTAACAGTTTACAGCGGAAGAGCGAGCAGCTTTCACAATTGCGCCCCAAAATTGGCCAATCACTACAACGTCGCAAGTAAATACAACAGTGGCAGACGACGTAGTAATAGCATAGCATTTGTGGCGACATCACAGAACCGACCATCAAGAAAACAATTATCACATCGCTGACAACCACAGAGATGGCGGTGCTACGCTCACTAAACAGTGTAAAGCAAAAGAACGAGCAGCAGAAAGTAGCACTACAGTATCTTCTTCCATTCGCTTCTGACCAACGTCATGATTTTTTAATCGTTAAGTAAACAGTATAAACGCGCTTGGAACGCCAGTGATGAAATAACCCCTGATAAAACTAGAGAAGAACCATCTACGTTAACTGGTATTGAAAAATCATTGAAATTAGGTATATATAATAATAATTTTATATCAATAAAATATTAAATTTATTTTTTTATTTTGCTCAAAATTTACATATTAATATTAAATTTCGATTCACTTTTGTTTTATTCTAAATAATCTGTAATCTATATTGTTACGATCTGGTATATTACTACAGATATAATATTATTATAGTTATTTTTATTAGATTAAGTATATCCTATACTTTAAGGAGTATTAAAATATTCTCATATTAAAAACATTTTAACATCTATACGTTGACATCCTGATAGAATACTGTTGAATGTTGTTGGCACGCAATATTTCTTTAAAAATACCGAAATTTTTCGTCGTAGAAGAGGTTAAGATTAAAACCGAGATAAAAAAAATTAATCAACAGTGAACATTGAATGTTTTATTGATATTAAAAATACAATCAGTTATAACTGTATACATATTTAATTGTTTGTTACGATCCGATATATTACTACAGATATAATATGATTTATCGACTTGGAGAAGGCATTTGATACAGTCCCCTGGAAGGAACTTTTTAAGAAACTAGAAGAAATCGGAATTGATTATAGAGACAGGCGGTTAATATACAACATATACAAAGAACAATCATAGATAATAAAGGTGTCAGACCAGTCTGCAACAGCCAAAATAAGAAAAGGGGTAAAACAAGGGTGTCCACTGTCACCGAAATTATTCAATATTTATGTAGAGGGAGCTATTAATGAAATTAAAGTAACACTCACCAAAGACAAAGTCGGAGTGTTAGTAGGAGGAGAATTGATATCATTTATAAGATTTACTGATGACATAGCTCTTGTTGCAAGCAGCGAAAACGATCTCAAAAGAGCGTTAGAAGAAATAGCAAGGTGCTTCCAAAATTATCACCTTAAAATCAACTGGAATAAAACCAAGGTAATGATGTGTCAAAAAACGAATCGTATTCATAGATTAAGAATTAAAATTGATAACCACATTCTCGACCAAATTGAAAGCTTTAGATACCTACCTAGGTAGTATAATTAGCCAAGATGGGAAATGTACTAAGGAAATAAAATCAAGGATCGCTCAAGCAAAAACAGCATTCATGAACAAAAGAAACCTACTGTGCTCTAAAAACATGAGTATAAGTTCATACTTATTTTTCTCATGAAAACGACTGATAAAAGTATATGTGTGGAGTGTTGCACTTTACGGATGTGAATCATGGGTACTAAACAAAGCGGAACAAAAGTTCCTTGAAAGTTTTGAGATGTAGTGCTGGAGAAGAATGTTGCGAGTGAGCTGGACACATAGAAGGACTAATGAAAATGTTTTAAACGAAATAAATGAAAACAAGAAGATACTTAGCACCATAAAAGAAAGAAGATGGAATATGATTGGTCATATTTTAAGACACAAAGAAGAGCTACTGTATATTATAATAGAAGGGAAGAAGAATGGTAAAAGAGATCGAGGACGTCCAAGAACATCATACATCAAAAGTATGATTTCCGATGCGGATCTAGCAAACTATAAGGAGCTGAAGAGGTTAGCTGGCAATAGAGATGAGTGGAGAAATTTCGGAAAAGTGCGAAACCAACCTTAGGTTGATTACTAAAAAAAAAAAAAAAATATGATTATAGTTATTTTTATTAGATTAAGTATATATTTTATATTATAATATTATTTATATATTATTGGAGTATTATGGTAGTTTGGCCTAATCTTGGACTAAGTACAAAATTATGTAATAGATTAAAATATCACTGGAAATGTAATGAGTCGCAGGACGTTATGATAGTCTGGCTGCAAACCCAGACAAAGTACAAAATTATGTTATGTTTTTAGATTAGCTATAATATATGTCCTGTGAGCCTAAATAAATTAACGATTAAAAATAACATTAGATAGTCTAGACTCCTGACACCAATCGCATGGACAACGGGAAGACAAGAGGTTTTAAAAGAGCGCCCGCCCGGGACTTGCACAGATCAGACGACCCAGCAGAGACGACCACAGAATACCAACGACAAACAAAATCTAGTCGATACGTCATCATTTACGTGTTTATTAAACTTATTCTGTAAACGTGTTAAATATATATTGAACTTATAAAATAAATTATTAAAATATTCTCATATTAAAAGCATTTTAACATCTATACATTGACATCCTAATTGACTACTGTTGAACGTAGTTGGCACACAACAATATACATATGTTAGATGTTTAAAAATTATCATTTTTATATCAATTTTCTTTGTAAATTATTAAACATTTATAGGCCGAAGAATATTAATTTCTTTAAATTAATTTTTATATTATAATTATTTTTAATATTTAGTAAAAAAGTGAGCAATATAATTTTAAGATTTAGACTAAAATATTAAATACTGTATTCTGAGTATCTATGGCCCTGTTTTAGCTTTTGTTTGCATAACACATATTATTGTATGTTAGTGTAAAAACTAAGAAAGTATGTATAATATATTTGTATAAATGCTAGTTTTCTTATTTAACTATTAATTCATAAATTAGTTTTATATGACATATTACTGACCAATGTTAATTGATTTTGGTATAATTTTAATAAGTATAATATAACATATCTATTTACTCTGTCATAAAATACCTGTTGATTGTTTAGATTAATTATAAATATAATATATAAATAAATAAATTTGTCTACATATTATTTATTACTTATTGTATTAAATCATAATACATTTTTTATGACAAACTCAAAACTTACAATTTATTTCTTAATATAATTTATAATAAACAGGTAATTATTATTGCTAAAAAAAATTAAGTACCTAAATTGTAAAATAATGTTTATTATTATGTTATTGGTTTCTAAGAGTTGGAAATATCATAAATATACTTTCACAATTGAATAATATTTGTTTTTATTTAACACAGTTAGGTTATGTATTTAATTATTTTTATGTTGATTAAAAGTAATTAAATTAACAAGCACAATTTATTTTTATAATATGACAAAACTACTTTTTAATATTTTTTAGAAATATTAGGTAATATTTATTATAATTGGAAATATTAAACATGAATCAGTCTTCAAAACGATACACAGTAAACATATAAAATATTTTCTCACATATTTTGAGGAAAACACATAATATATAATTATAATTTTTATTACAACCATAACATGTTAAATATACTTGCAGTAATTTTATACAAAATATAAGATGTGTATATAATTGTCTAATAATAATAGGGGTACATAAATTATAATTTTTACTTCTGTACTATAATTTTAAAGTACAAAACATTATTTATAAATACATAATATATGAAATGCCAAGTTAATAAATTGTAATAAAGGTAGTTTTATGACGGATATAAAAGATGTATCAAAATATAAATATTTGAATATATGTATATATTTATATAAAAAATATATATATTAAATTTAACCTTTTAATAAAAAAAATATTTACAATAGAAAAGGATTTAAATTTACTGTACAAAAAAGGAAGAACGCAGTCTCGAAAAAATAGGTAGGTAGGTTATGTATGTATAACAGGTATAGACATACAATGTACAAAATAGGATACATTTTTTCTCAAATTACATTATTATAAATAGTTAGACTCTCAAATGGTTATACTGTTAATAAATAAAAAAAAATATACACACGTATGTACATTTATTTGTATAGTCTAGTGAACAGTCAATGGACAAGAACCCAATAATATGTTATGTAGACCTGCCATGTCTGTCCAGTCGGTTCGTTGTCCTCCAATAACAAGATTTCGTATACATCCTTTAAAGTTTTCTCTCGTTCCCAAAGTGCCACTCGATGCTTCATCTATAATAATATACGTATTTACACATTCTATTCATTAAACAAAATTATAATAAACTTGAATTAAATGTAGGCAAGTATAAATAATAATTTTAAAATATATCATTTAATATTTATATATAATTCTGAATTTTGTTGGTGTCAGTCTAGACTAAAAAACTCATAAAGAATGAATTTGTTTTTTTTTTAAATATACCAATATGAACAATGAGCCTAGAACATATTCATATATGTATAGTAAAATTGTAGTTTATTATGGTAATTTTATGGTAATTCTTTTAGTTTTTGAGTAAAGTGAAGAATGTATTCGATTTTACAATGATTTTTTTTTTTTTTTTACCAGAAATAATGCTCTGATTATCACGAATAGCATTTAGTATTTAGGTGACAAGGGAATCAATGAGCATTTATATTGAACTTACTAACTTAGAGACTTGAAAATTGTATTAGGTGTTCATTTATGTATGTGTAATAAAATTGTATGGTTTAAATATTTAATAAAAAATGTCAAAATTTTAATCAATACTTATATTATGACTAAACTTTGCTCAGAAGTGTTTTTTCGAATGCAATGATTTATCATTGCATTCAAATTCTAATTTAATTAACACTATGATTTGCACACCTGTATCCCTATTCCCTGTGACAGCTCTTCTTTTTAATTATTCAAAATGTGTATAATAAAGTAAAATGTAAAATGAGAGTTTTAAAATAAAATACATTGATTTAAAACATTTAAATTGATAAATACTTCAAAATATACTTAGATATCTAAATTAAATAGAAAAAGGTTATCTATACCTTAATATTAACTATACTCAGACAAATATGTATTTGCCGTTTTATTTTATTTTTGTTATGTTATAGTTTGCAATGATATTGTTCAACAATATAAAATGGAAAAGTAGCTTCTAAGTAGAAATAAAAATAAAAAATTTTGTAATTTGTTTGTATAATGGGATGTAAAAGAAGAGATAAAAACTGAAAGTATAACAGATCACTGAGTATTAATTCAAAAGGAAATTTAAGATTGTATAAGTGTTAATTTATAAATTACTACTAAATATTTGTTATTAAATTTCTAGAAATAAACTATCAAATTACCCGGTAATCCACCAATATACAGAGGACTGTGTGTACGTGCACCAGTAATATGTCCATTGTCAAGTAGCCAATACTTCTGTTCAAACTGATCAACTTTTAAAGTCAGTTTATCTTCAACGTAGAAGGCTTGAATTTGATGCCACTTATTGTCACAAATTGTGAATTCTGATTGAAAGCTTTGTTCAACACGGAACGGTCTACGGTCACCCATGTCACCAGAAATAATAACTTTTCCTTGATTGAGTTCTAGTGATAATGCTGGGTATCCTTCAGGTTCAGATACAGTTAAAAGTACAGCAGTACTTTGAGTTGTCCTTAGCTCTAATGATAGCTCTAGCAGCGCACCAACATAAAATTTATTTTCTGTACAAATAATATTTATAAAATTATAATAAATATTGCAATTATAATAAAATTAATTAATATTATAAAGAAAATAATTGAACAATTAAATGTCATGTCTAAAAGTATATTGATAAACATTTTATGCATGAATTAATAATATTAAATTTAAATTAAAATATATTTAAAAATACAATATTAAGTTTTCATGAATTTGGTTGTATAAATGTTTAATACAATTCGGTGAAAAAAAAAAAAAAAAAAAATTGTTAAATTATTACTTCATATATATATTATTGACATGATCATAAAATTATAATAATTGTAAGTTATTTTATTCACTCACTATAAATGGCATATGCATCGCCTGGGAAAAATGAACCTTTTTCAACGTGTGGAAAACATTGTCCCACTTTATGACGTATAGCTTTTTCACTTATCAATTCCTCTTCTTGATGGTTTATTGCAAAACCTTGCATACATCCTTTGAATACTTGAATGTTCTATAAAACAATGTAATTTTTTTGTGAATAAATGAAAAACATAATTTTCAGAATTTGTATTTTATACCAATGAGTCTGGTAACTGAATATCTTTCTCTGGAATACCACCCACATACATGGTGTTACCCAAACTTAGTTTCTTTGTCAAATTTAATTTCTCTTGAGGAATTGAATCAATTACAAAATTTAAAGTTTTGTTTTCTTTTATCAATGAAACCTAAAAGTTACAACTTAAGTTAAACATACAAATAACAAATATAAATTAAAGAATAAGGTTACCTTATGCCATAATCCATCATTAAAAACAGCTTGAGTGGATATTTCAAGTCTTTTTCTAGTCTTAAAAATCAATTGAACACGACCGTTATACAAATGCATGATCAAATAATTTGTTTGTTTTCCTCGGGTTCCCTAAAAAAGTACAGTAAGTATACTAAATATATAAACCTATATTTTAAATTATTATTACAATCAACATAAATATTAGTCCATTTGGATAGAAGCTTCTAAATCTAAATTCCATTTTAAAATTTTTCTGCATATTGTGACGTTTTCCAAACGCAACATGAACATAACTGTGTGGATTATCACCAAATTTCACTGCACCGGGTTCTAGGTTGAAGCTCCCTTCTTTCATACAACCAACTGACTTTTCCGTTGATGTAATTGATGCTATTTCATAAAATATATTGTTATCAGTTTGAGGAACTAAGCCTGCTTGACCTATAGCAGCATGTATAAATTCAATTGGTGAATCAAAATACAAAAGTCTATAAAATAAATAAATTATAACATTTTACAATAACATATAAAATCATATTGATATTAAATATTTTATACTCACTGGTCGTTAAAAATAGCATCTTTAATTGTACCAATTAATGGAATACTAGATACTGCTTTTCCAGTTGTATTTATTTCAGGTGGTAACCCTCCAAAGAATAATCCTCCAGCTGTGCCAGGTGCTTTGACAACATTCGATCCTTCAGGCATAGATGAAAGAGAATGTAGAACATCGTCGATGCGCAGTTCTAACTTTTTGCCATTTTTGGTCACCATAATAGAGTGATACTTGCCATCACCAAATTCAAAGCCTTCACTTGCAAGCCTGACTTCTCCACGTCCTGCATTTATTCTAATATCAACTTGGCCTTGTCTCAAACTGACAGAATAGTAATTTTGTTTATTCTAAAAAAAAATGTTTTAAATATATTATTATTTATTATTATACTCCTAAAGAAATTATATTGTAACTACTTCTTGGTCAATATTATTATTAATTTCTTCAGAATTGTCACTAGTACTGGTTACACCTGGCTGAAACATGATATTATAATTTATATTTAGGACATAAAAATCAGATTCATATTGATTATAACTAAACAATATTGTATAAAGAGTAATTATGAACTCACGATTAATGACTCAGTAGTAGATAACATTAATAACGCATCTTGCTGTAATGTGGCAAACATGAATCCAAATGATGCTTTCTTTTTTAGTACATGAGATACTAATTCTAAATAACCATTTCCATAAAATCCCACCACAGTTAATGGCTGTAATATTAATTAGTGCATTAAACCATTGTTTTAGATTAAAATAGTTGACATATCTACTTTATCTGAACAAGTTGGTTGAACACCCCATGAAATTCCTCTCATTGGATTATATCCTTGTTGAGCTATCTGTATGTCTGACATACATCCCAAAAATGATTTGGGTAATCCACTTATAGATTTAAATCCAGGAGAAACGCCACCAATCATATATTCTGACTCTGATACATCTGGTATGTCATTTTGATTTGGCGGAGGCGACGGAGCACCTTCTTTTGATTCTCCGCCTACTTTTAAAACTCCTATAATCAAATATTAAAATAAATAAACCTAACGTACTTTACTCTTTGTAATGTACTGAATGATCGTTTTACAGTACATGTCGTAGTTGGCAATGTAATATAATATATCATTATATTTTTTTTTTTTGGTCTTAGGAAAAAATTCATACTCCTTTAACAATTTTTTATAAACTACCATTGTGTCATTTATAATTGATTGTGATTTTAATTTCTAATAATCATACCCAATTGAAACAACTTTTTTATTGGATATTTTGAAATGATTTTCAATATCTTGGAGTATTTTAAATATAAGTATATTCATTTTTTTGCAGAAATTTATATGATATTTTAAGAAATATAAAATTGTTAGTTATTTATTAATTATAAATCATGTTATTATCTATAGTCGATTAACTGATTTGTTGAGTATATAATCTCATTATACAAAACAAATTAAAGTTTGTATTATATTTTCAAATTCTGGTTACAGTAACCACATTTTCATGATTTTAGATTATTCCAGAGGGGACATGACCCTCCCTTGGCCCCCATTTGTGCGCCCATAAGTCCGGCACCCAACATTAATAAATAAATATAAAATAAATATAAATAATGTTAGTAAAGTAGTAAAATGGTTTACATTACAAAAAATCAATATAAACGGTTTTATATAATTTTTTTTGTTTTATAATATATGTGGAGTTATCTATGTCATAATATGTTATTTTATATTTTAATATACTATAGCAAATGGATATTGTCTATTCTTTTTCTTTTTTTTTAGTCATTATTTGTCTAATAGTGGAACACAATACCTCTTTTTTTTTGATATAATAAATAATTTATTGTTTAAAAAAATTGTTTTACTTAGATTTTAGACTTATCCCACTCATATGTGATTAAGTATAATATTATAGCAATTTATATTTTATATACTATGATTTTTAAAATACTATAGTCTTAAAACTTAAAACTGAGTATCTCTCTATTCTAAGTATACCTAGACTTGACTATCAGGTAGTTAAGCTTAAGGTATTCATGTGGACACAAAAATTTACTTAAAGCTTGTTAAGACGATGTTAAATGATATTTAAGCATATTATTTTTTGCAATACCTACAATAATTTAAATAAATAAATAAACTAAGATTTTCATAATTTCCTACTTAATTTTGTTGTATATTACTATAATGTAATTACCAAGTGCAGTATATATAATATATATTTTTAATCTATAATAAATAATGTAGTAGCTTTATGCGTATTTATAAAAAGTATCTAATATAATTTAATTTTTATTCTACCAACCTTTTTCTAACTTTTTTTTTCTATCAAAGTATCTAGTGGCTTCTAACTTTATCCAAGTTCCTGTGTTGTATCGACTAGATGTTGATATTTCAAGAAGAGAATATCCAGAATAACTAACTCGAAATACAACTTTTCCATCTTGTAATCTTATTTCAATATATTGATCCTAAACCAAAATTTACGTGATAGAATAAATTTTATAGAAATCAATATTATACTTACAGGTTGTGAACCTTCAACGAGGAATAGCAACGATCTTTCATCAAATGTTTTAAAACTCAAAGAAACGCTAAATAAATATTTATTATAAGTAGTTGTAGTTTCATAATGTAATACAGCATAACCATCTCCAAAAAATCTATATGAACCATCATCAACCAATTCTTCGGCCCTAAAATATTAATTTTGATCAATTATTATGTAAAAGATAAATATATTTTATAAAATTAATTTAATTAAAAGTACCCTTCAATACATGCAGAACAAGTGCCAGATGGCTGTGATTTAAAATTCCAAAGTCCAACTGGTCGACCATCAAGCCACACTTGATGTAAACATCCTATCAATCCATGCTGTCTGGAATGTAAGTAAGGGGGAAGTGGAGCTTTGTCTATTCCTCCAATCCATATTTGATCATCTGAATTAATATCTAAACGGCCCATTCCTACACTAGACATATTTGTGTGTGGCGAGCCCATGGCTAGTGATGAACCATTTGGAACTACTTGTGGTCTGATCATTAATTTTCCCAAATTATGAATTCTTTCTGCTTCTATTCTATACCAATGCTGATCATTATTCAGGTCACTAGCTGTTTGTATATGCATTGGATGTGTTATTTCACCAATTCCACCACCTACATCCCATACAAAACGAATCTTTCGGTTCACCATTTCAATTGCAATAAAATCTCCCTATAAAAATAAAACTGTTATTGATAAATAAATAAACTAATATTAAAAAAGATACTTACAGTGGTTTTACCTGCGAGGTAAAATAATAAAGCATCTCTTTCATTTGAATTTATAGCATAAGATAATACAATTGTATTTCTAGTGCTAGGTTCTAAAAACTTAGGCTGATATGTACGAATACACGCATTATCGGTACCATTCTCTTCACCTGATATAGATATTCGAATCTAAAAAAGCAATAAATTTAGTGATAAATTTACTTCAATTTTATTATTATTTACCCCATCAGCGATTTGACGAGCTTTTGCAATTTTATTCCGTAATGTTTCTAGCTTGCTAATCATAGAATTATTCCAAGCTGTCATTTTTTTGCTAAAATCTTCAGATGATTTAGTAATTTTATTTACCATATCAATGGCTATTTTGCTGTTTTCTTCAGTTTCATCAACTAGGGAATACAAAGTAAATACTTTAGTAATTTAATTAAATTTATTTAATATGAAGTAATACTTTTATCTTGAGCTAATGTTAAACTTGGTTCTACTTCTTTATTTAATTGATTTAAAACTGGACGTAATTTTGTATTAATGTTATCTTGAATATTTTTAATTTTAGTCTCAACATTAGATGCTGACATTACTAATGTATCAATATCTTCATTATTATTAAGTTCCATATTCATTCCTTTTAAAACAAAAGATAAACTATTTAAGCTCCATAAATATAGAAATATTTAACTTATTAATTATATACCTTCAGATTGTTCAAGTTCTGTAATTTGTTTTGAATTTAAATTATCATTTTTTGCAATTTGTTTGATAAAATTTCTTATTTCTTCTGTGTTCTCAATTTCTATATCATAATTTGATTGAAGAGTATCAACAATATTTTTTGTATCTAGTGTGTTTTTAAAGATTAACTTAGATAACTCTTCAGCAGTTTTTGATTTATCAATTAATGATTCTTGATATACACCAGGGTATGCCTGAAAATAAACAACAATAACATTAACAACAATAATAATAAAATATGAATATATTTTATTTAGATTTAAAAAAATTTTACACAAAATAAATAATCTAAAATGATTTCATTGAAAATTTAATATTTATTATGTATTTAGTATATAATTTAAATTTATTGAAATTTTAAAATACCTAATATTTAAAGTATTATATCATATTAATTATTTATCATTATCAAATTCCATTAAAAATTTATTTTTCAAAACAATATTAAACTTTATTACTTACAATTTGGAATGATGCATCAGCTAATATACTAGCATTAATGGCTGCATTTCGAGCTAACTGAAGAGAATCAACAATATTTAAATATGCATTGCTTGCTTCGAGTGCAATGTTTGCATCATGTCTAACTGGTTTAAAGAGCCTAATAAATTTAATATTTATGAATTTAGTATACTATATAGTTTTAAATTATAAATAATATTATTTCAATTATATTCTTACTCTGCATATTTTTGAGCTGTCTGTAAAAGATAACTAGCATGAATTTGGGAGGAATTTACCAAAAGTTGATCATCGTCAAACTGAATGCTAGAATTTTTTCTTTTATTTAAATTTCTTCTGATATTATCAAATTTTGGTTTAATTAATAATAATTCCTAAAATTAATAAATTTATATAAATTAAGAAATATTTTTAAATAAAACCAATAAGTTTGTTACCTCAAAATTATTTAAAGTGGAGAAATAATTTTCTCTAGCTTCTTTCATTAACATTTCTGTGCTATTCTCCATAGTGTTGAACTTTATATCAAGATGATTTATATTTTCTATAATTGTATTAAGTTCATTTAATGATTCTACATTTTTTTGTTTTAATTTCAATACCTAAGTAATAATTTGGTAATTATATCAAGGAAATCAATTAAATTATAAATAAATAGTTATATTTACCATTTCTGAAATATCAGAAATATTTAACAATATTGCATCAAAATCTTTTACTTGATTTAATAAAATTTCAAATTTATGACGAAGATTACTGGTTTGAGCTTGATTTCCAGTATTTGATTGCAGATTTTGCATTGCATCTGTACATATTCTAATTAAAAAATTATACATATGATTATAGTTATATAAATTATACATCTATAATATAGAAATTTACTTTAGTATATCTTTAGGTTCAACTGTAGGTCCGAAATCGATGTTGTTTATTTTATTTAAAAATATTTTAGCTTCTCTCATAGTACTTATTATATTTACATGAGATCTATCTTCAAAACCATAACTTTGTAAACTATTAACTAATTCTGAAAATTTGTGATATCATGATTATTTATGTTAGAAAAATATTGACAATAAAACTACTATTTTTAGTACTACTATAGTTAAATAACTTTTTTTATAATATTTGCATACCGTCTACTTCTCTTTCTAAAATTACACTATTAGCTAATTTGCTTTCAGTAAATTCATGGAGAAGTTGTACTTCATTTTCATTAATTTGAGATGACTTTAACAATTTTTTGGCCTGTAATATAATTAATATATTAAGTATTTGGTGCAGCTAATTAAAAATGTAAGATAGTCCAGTTACATTTAACATACTTTAACAAGAGCATATTTAAATTTCTTTTTAAGATTTTGTTCTACATCATCGGAAAGACTAATTAGTTTTAGATTTGCTCGAGTTGATGTATTTAACATGCTATTTAAAAATGTTACATTTTCTTTAACAAAAGATAATCGAGACCATGGAGGAGATATCATTCCTTCAGTAAGATGAAGAGTTGTTTCATTTAGAATTTTAATTTGTTTAGACACATAATTTAATAATGTATCAATACATTTATCTTCACAAGCTATATATTTTAAAAGCAATATAAATAAAATAACTTGTAAGATATTTATAAAATATATTTTATTGACTTACGTGTGCATCCTTTACTAGTTAAAACATGATTATCTTGGCAAACCGAACAATCTCTACCAGTAATATTTGGCATACAGTTACACTGGCCAGTTTCTTCATCACATTCATCACTTACTATACCAAATTTATTACATTGGCATGGTTCACATTTTCCGCCTTCTTCTCGAGGATATCCAAACCAACCATATTCACATCTATAATTTTTTATGTTTAGAACTTGACAATTATTTAGAAAAATCAATTGTACTTACTGATCACACATAATTCCTTTATAGCCAGTTTTACAATGACATATTAATTTTCCATCAAAATCAATTTCACAAGATTGAGCATAATTTTTTGTAATTGATGGACACGGACATGGTTTACAGCCCTCTGTGAATGGATCTCCATAATATCCTTCTGCACATGTTTCACAATTAACACCACCAGTATTATGCGTACAATTCTACAATATTTTAATTAATTTTACACAATATAATACTATAGATAATATGAACATAGTAATATGAAAATAAAATTTTCTAAAAGTAACATACTTCACAATTACCAGTTTCTACATTACAGATAGTAGACCTTCCATTGCATTCACATTGACGAGCTTCACCAACAGTCTGTATTATTATAGTCGCACCAATTGAAGTGTTGTAATAACGAAAATATCCCAAACTTGGATCTTGACATGAAGATGAGTTATACTCCGGTGGACAATCACATACTTCTACTATTTGAGAAGGGGTTAAGTGATTAGTTTTTCTTTTAGTCATTGTAGCAGTATCTAAAGTAACATCTTTTAAACTGTAACAGTAAATAGTTAGAATTATTAAGCATGAATTATTAAAATTACATTACTTACGTAGCTTGTGTGAAATCAACTGAATCAGTAGCTCTGATGAATATATATTTTATGTTTTGTAGGGCAAGCATAAATGTTTCTCTGTTAACGCTGACACTAGGATTATTTTTAATTTGCCATAAAGATTCATGTAACCTATTTATATGTTTGTGGATTTATATTATACATTTTTGTTATCATAATTAAATATGTTAAAACTATAAATTTACTGTACCTTACTTGATGACTGGTACCAACATTAACAGATTCTGGAAAATGTTCCAATATTATATGATCATTGCCTTGAATTTGAATCAATGGGTATGAGGTTAAAATAAACTGAGGGAAGAGAGTGTTTCCACCTTCAGCATCTATTGTAAATCGCATGTAACCGCCATATGACAAAATCTAATTTAACGGCAGGTTATTTAATTTGATATTATCATAAAAGTATCATAATATTATTTATTATAAACTAACTTTATCTCCAATAAAAACTTTAGGAAGTTGCCAATAAACAGGTGTATCAAATAAGTATTTCACTCCAATTTCAACATTACCAATAGTTCCAGGAATTACTCTAAGATTATTAGTCACATTAAGTTGATTCTGTTCATCTTTGTTAGAATTTAGTCTTGTGTTATCAGGATTCACCAACTGTAAATAAAGATGACATCGGTATTATTTATATATATATATATATATGTTTTGATACAACATTTGTCCTCCTTTTAAATTCTGAGCAAAGCGAAATTGTATTGGTTTTACAATGATGTGTGTCTTTTTTTTATGTCTGCAGACATATTTACTACCCGAAATAATGCTCCGATTTTCACGAATAGTACATGTTTCCGATGGAAATTGAATGTAGTTAGTATTTAATTTTTAAAAATTTAAATTTAAAAATTTTTAAAATTGACCCTAAGCGGTGGAAAAAACTACGAAACACGGCACTTTTACGAAAACTGAAATTTCAATATTTGTCGATAACTCAGGCAATTTTGAAGTTAGAGACGTGAACATTTTATTGGGTCTTCACATAGGTACTATATTATATTACTACGTTTACATGCGTAATCAAGGACGGTTTAATAATAATCCATGTTAACCATTAAAACCTTTCACGAAAATATTAAACCATTTTAAAAATAAGGACGTTCGGATATGTAGTTTAATGAAATAAAATCGGTTTTATCAATAATATCCATTTATTATATCCACAGACATATAATAACATCTGTGATTATATCACGTCTTCTAAACTCGAATGATAATTAATTTTTCTGATTAATTTCTTATCACTAGTTTTCGTTTTTCATAGTTCATAGGACGGTTTAAACCATTTACTATTTTTTTATAGGTATATATATATAGTTTTAAATGTAATAAAAAATGTTAAAATTATAGTGTTGTTGAAAGTTTGAAAGTTGAAATTTCAGTAAAATCAATATTTAAAGTATTTATTCGGATTTTTCTTATTTTTATGTATGAAGACACTTTTCTGACTTGAAATAATGTTCTAAAATTTACAAATAGCATAGGTAGGTTTCCAGTAGCAAATTGGATGTAGTTGGTACTTTATTGAGGTAATTTTTAGAATTTCTCAAAATTGAAACTATGGGACAGGAAAAATTACCAAAAAATGTCAAAAATACGGAAAGATCGAAATTTTGCCAAAATCGATTTCAAAATTTTGCGATTACTCAGGAAATATTATACTTAAAGACCAGAAAATTTGATTAGAGGTTTATATAGGTATTATACATATATGATAAAATTTTGGAACAATTACGTTAATTTTTATACGAAATATTTAACTTTGAATATTTCCTAAAAGTAATTTTTTATCTATTATCATTATGTTTGATAAAATTGGCAATTGTGAGTTTTAAGATCTAAAACTTTTACTGAAGCTTTCTCATATATTGCTTGACGTGCCTTTCAAATATTAGAAAAATCGACTATTTTCTTTTTTTTTTTTTTTTTTTATATAGCTGTTTATAGAATAAAAAGAAGAGCTGATACTCCTGCCGTAGGGTTACAGGTGTGCAAATCATAGTGTTTAATTTTAATTAGAATTTAAGCAATGATAATCCATTGTATTCGAAAAAAGTATTTTGACAGAAGTTCTGTCAGATATGAGCATTTAGGTGACAAGGGACTTTATGAGCATTTATTTTAAACTTAGACTTGACTATTTTATTGGGTGTTCATTTATGTACTTTATGTGTATCTATATGGCCACTATAAGTGTGATAAAATTTTGGGCTTTAAATATTTAATAAAAAATGTCAAAATTTTAATTAATACCTACATTATCTGAACTTATATAAATATTATGAAAAAAATGATGAAAAAACGGCATTATCTGACTGAACTTCGCTTAGAATCGTTTTTTCGAATGCAATGGTTTATCATTGTATTCAAATTCTAATTAAAGTTAAACACTATGATTTGCATACCTGTATCCCTGCGGCAGGAATTCCAGCTCTTCTTTTTTTATCTTTGGGTAAGTAATATTAAATAAATAATTTAAGTCTTACATTAATATAACATATTTCTTGAGTATTAACTGGATAATCACCCTCTCTATATAAAGTATTGTTATTTGTATCGTAATGTATGGATAATGTACGCGTTTGTGGTAATCTAATTTGATTCCAAGTTAGACCAGATGCAGAACATGAGTTACTTCTACCAAAGCAAAAGCAAGGTATACACCCATCTGAATTTATCTGGTGAAGTCCAAAAGTTCCTTCTTTACATTGATCACATCGTTTACCATAAACATTAACCTAAATACAAAATATAATAAATAATATCATATATTTAAATTTTATATAAATTATTACTTTGCATTCACACTGTCCAAATTCATCACATCCACATATAGTTTCATTGCAATTATTTGGTTGACTTCCAGCATAACTGCAGGCACAAGGTTTGCATCTAGGATACCCATAGTACCCAAATGAACATTTATCACATTTTGGTCCATCGTAGCCATTTCGGCAAACACATGAACCAGTTTCATTATTGCAAAGTCCGTTAAATGATCCAAATGAATCACAGCGACACTCCTGAAATAAAAAATATTAATATTATTACTCTTACATCTCAAGGATTCTTTATAACTAACTTTGCATCCTTTATTAACTTCCCATCCAAAAGCATTTACTGTACATTGACTACAATTTGGTCCTTCAGTTAGTTGAGGACACATACATCTTCCTGTATCCATATCACAAGTATATCCTGGTTTCTCGCATAATTCACATTCTAAAATAATTAAGATTGAGAGATTAGTAGTTAATAATTTTTACACATATTTTTATTTACCAGAACAACCCAGTACTGAAAATCCATAGTAATTTGGTAGACATTGATCACAGTATTTTCCTCCTATTCCAGATTTACATACACATTGTCCAGTTACAGAATCACATATATTATTAATAGCACCTATTTGATCACAATTACATTTATGACAACCAGTCTCAGAAATATTCCAAAAACCTTCCTGAAGCAATAAAAAATTAAAAAGATTTCAATTAATCATTAACACTTGGAAAATCTATTATAATATACATTTATCTATTTATTTTAGCTTGGTTTTTTTATTCTAATTTATATTATAAAAATTAAACTTATTTTAAAATTTATTTGAGTTATTAATTATTATCATTAAAAAGAAAATAAAAGAAATAAAACTAAGTTTTTTATCTTAATTTATTATTATAAAGTTTAATGTTAATATCATTAATCTTTATAGTTAAGTTTAAAAATAAATATTTGTATCACTATAGAATGTATTTATCATGTATTTTTAGTAAAGTTTATTTTTTCAAGTTACCTAGGATTACATTATTTATTAATAATTATTTTTATATGACAAGTGCTTACATTACAATAATTGCACTGATTTCCATTTACATTTGATCGGCAATTACATTGTCCAGTAATATGATCACATATATTATTATTGCTTCCTGTGGCATTACATTGACATTCTATACATAATAAATGTATAAAATTGTAAATAAAATGAAAAAAATTCTAATAAAATATAACATTTTTAATCACTAACCAATACATCCTTGATTTGAAAAAGAATGAAATCCATCATTGCATTTGTCACAATACACTCCAGTAATGCCTTTTTTACATGGACATAATCCTGACCGTGGATCACACAAATCAGATATAGATCCAATGTGATTACAATTACATTCTACACATTCTGCAGTAATATTTCCTAAACCATCCTGTAAAATGTTTTGTTTTTTGATTATTTTTATATTATTAATTTTTATAACATAGAATAAAAATGTGGTACATACCACACAACGATCACAAGTTCGTCCAGTAAAATTTTCTTTGCATTCACATTGTCCTGTTTCTATATTACAAGAGTTGGTTTCAATTGATCCAATAACATTACAATCGCATGCTACAATACATAAAATGTTATATTAAAGGTACCTAGTTTTTATTTTCCATATTCAGTAGACAACTAAAATACTTTATTGTAATTAATGTGCTACTTACGTCTGCAGTCAGACATAATGGGGTTCCCAAAATGACCAGGTTTGCATTCTTTGCAATTCCATCCAATTGTATTTCCTAGGCAATTTATACATTGCCCTGTAATGTTATCGCAAGGTGATTCATTACAGTCACATGGTTTACAAGTCGAGCCAATTACTAACGGATTGCCATAGAATGACGGAGCACATCTAAGTGAAAATTAGTTAACAAGTATAAACACTTTTTCAAATATTATTAGGTAAACTTGAGTTATTTAAAATTAAATATGTAAAAGTACATTTCACAGTGTTCTCCAGCGTATCCTTCGGGGCATTCGGTGCAAATGTAACCGCCAACGTCATTTATTTTGCAAGTGGGACTAAAGTTGTTCGTACTGTCCTCCAAAGGGCACGCACATTTTTTGCAATCATTCGGTGTGCCAGCAACTGCGTTTCCATAGAAACCGACAACGCATTCATTGCATTGTGGGCCAGTTGTGTTGTGTTCGCATACCTACAGTAAAATTTTAGGTAAAATACAATTATAATAATATCAGTAACCACTGTTGCTGTTCATCAGGTACGCATAACGCTTAGTATGTAATATTCACAGAGTAATTAATATATTATATTATAATTCATTTTATGTAAATAATATTATACCGAACAGTGACTTGAAATCTGATCACATTCTGGCGAATGGTTGTGACAATTGCACTTTTTACATGCTACGTTCGTCGAGAACGGATCAATTTGTTTTACATAACCATAGTCGCAAGTTTCACAAGACAGTCCCGAATGGCCAATTGGACACGAGCAATTTTCTATTCCGTTAACAATTTGTCCACTTCCATTTATATCGCCCACGTCCATTTGTGCATTTACCAAACTATGATCAAAACGTTTAAAGTTTAAACGGATATTTATTTAATGAGTATAAATATTAAATAGTATAAGTGATTAACACATGGCCAACGGAAGTAACCGTTTTAATGTTTACGTACATAGATTCTACTTGGTTCGTATGGTATTTGGCTTTAATTAATATGTGCTTGATGTCAGACAATATTGATAAAAATTCGTCGCGCGGAACTTCGGTGTTGCCGACGGGCATTTCGAGATTTTTAAAATCTTTGCTCACGTAAAACCATTCGTCTTCTGACAATTTTACGTCGCCGGTAATGTTGTTCGCGGTCTTTAGGTTCTTGCCACCATAAGCGACGAGAACGTTTTCTTTCGCCTGAAAACGCATTTGCATGTGAATGTCAAATCAAATAGGTGGGTAATAATTTAATAATACTATAACTTCTAACAAAATGTTAAAAGAATAGACAGACGTTCCCGAATTTTTCATATTAAATATTACCTATCCGTATTATTGATAAGACGGTAAGTAGTAACTACTTTGGCTTTAGGAAAGTAAAATGCATTAGGGAAGCTATTTTAGCACTAAGACAAGTAATTGAAAAGCAGAATAGAAAAAGAGAAACAACTTTTATAGCTTTCTTCGATCTAGAAAAAGCTTTTGATAATGTGGATTGGAAAAAGTTATTTAAAATATTGAAGAGAGTTGGGGTGACATATAAGGATAGAAAAATAATCAAAAGCTTGTACGAACAAGAAATAGGAGTGGTACGATGTGGAAATACCCAAGAAGAAGCAAAAATTAGAAAAGGAGTGAGGCAGGGATGCACACTTTCTCCATCCCTTTTTAACCTGTATGTACAAAAAGCGATAAATAAAGTAAGAGAAGAAATTGAAGTAGGGATAAGAATAAATTGTGAAAGAATAGATATGCTAAGATTTGCAGATGACATAGCGGTAATAACAGAATATGAAGAGGATCTGCAGAATATCTTAGAAATAATGAACTCAATAATGAAAAATGAATACAATATGAAAATAAACAAAGAGAAAATGAAAGTCCTTGTTTGTAGCCGTAACGAAGAAACCCAAACTCAAATTACACTAGATGGTGACACACTAGAACAAGTGAAACTGAGGACGGCCGTAGCACCAAGAAGATCATAATCAGAATAAACCAAGCTAAATGTCATTTCATAGCAAGAAAAATATGTTTATATCTAAAAATATTGACATAAAAATGAGGAAAAACTTACTTAAGACTTGTGTCTGGAGCGTAGCACTGTATGGAAGTGAGACATGGACCATAGATAAAACAGAAGAAAAAAGACTCTTAGCGTTCGAGATATGGTGTTACAGAAGACTATTAAGAATAAGTTGGACAGAACACGTAACAAATGAAGAAGTTTATCGAAGAGTTGGAGAAACAAGAAGCTCTCTGAAGACCTTAAAAACAAGAAGAGCCTAGTTAATTGGACACATATTGCCTCAAAACAGTCTACTTAGCAGGATAATAGAAGGTGTCATTGAAGGGAATAACAGCAGAGGGCGACAGCCACTGGACTACATTAGCCAAATAGTAAGAGATTTGGACTGCAGATCTTATTGCGAATTAAAAAGGAAAGCGGAGAAGCGTCAGGAGTAGAGAATTGCTGCCAAGCAACCCTTGGGCTGTTAACTTAAAAAAAAAATTATGATAAAACTTACAATAATTATGACATCTGGATCGAGCATTTGCCGACCGCTAGAATCTCCTCGCATTATGACCCACGAAATATTAAATCGTAAACTAGAACCGTAAGCGGTTAGCTTATTACCAGTGAACTGATTTGGGGATAACCAATAATAGTCTTCGATGTCAGCCGGTATATCAAAGCTGCTAATCATCGGTTGTCCTGTATTCGTGTCTGCTGACGGAAATATGATTTTGGATAATTTTAAATCGGTTATTAACCATCCTTCAGTATCGTTTATCTAAAAAAAGTGCGTTATTACATGCGTATTTTCCACGTGACTTCAATGTAGTCAAGTTAAATATCACGTCCACCGTTATATTTATATTCACAAGAAGTAATAATATTATGTTGTGCAAAATAATTTAAAAGTTTAATTACCTCAAGTGTTTTTAAACTGGTAGCGGACTTGCATATCAATGATGCGCCCGAGCAAAAACATTTTTCACAACCGTTCGAGTTTGTGGACTGTAAATTAAAATAGCCCACCTTGCATTCGTTGCAGATATCTCCCGTGACATATTCCTAAGTAACAACATATTAATATTTACACTTCTTAGCTTAGGCTCAATTGGATATACATTTTATTATGCTGGTAAAATAGGTGTAAAAATTTATATACATTCTTTATTTCAAAGAAGAGTTGTTAACACATCTCAAACTTGAAAAACCAGATACCTACTTAGTTATGTAGGTGCCAAATATTTTTAATTTAATTTTTATAAATAATATAAGTAGGCATATTTTTTATATTTTATTTATTGTAAATGGATTGATTACTTATTTTATTACATTGGTAGTGAAGACAAATTCTCAAAACAAATACATTTTCTAGAATATTTAAAATTATAATATTATATTTAAGTTTTAAGTGATATAAATATTTTGACATTATCTGTATGATATAGAAATGTAAATTATTTAATTATTTTTATTGAGTGTTGAAAAAATAAAATTGTAGTTACAATTTTATTTATTTATGAGAATTAATAAATTATTCTTTATTTGTTGATAAATAATGCAACATGGACATTACAATTAATGTTTTAGTGATGTAGATATTTGACAAATATATTTAAGTATGTACAAATAATGTTAACTGTCAACTTAGTACAGGCGTTTTGATAAATTTTATCCTCATTAATACTTTTATAGAAGTTAATTTAAATTTACAGCTAATAAATACATTAAATTGGTCTTAACGCATTTTATACAGAAATTTTATCATTAATATAATTAATAACCTGTTTAACTGTATGTTCATATAAACAAAAAAAAAAAAAATTCAACATTTTTAGTTGATTGTAGAATTTGAGTACATTATTTTAACAAAATTTAAATTTTAAAGAAAAATTATATAATATGTAATTCTGTTACTTTATTAATAATGATAGGAAATAAAATATAATATAACATTCTTTTTTTTTTTTTTTTTTTTTTTTTAAAAAGTATTTTCAGATGCTTACCTAAAGAGTATCACGTTGTTGTTAATAAGAAGTCACTTCAATAAATTGACACATCACTTTTTAAGTAAGAGTTAGATAATATGGTTAAAATAAAAGTAGTTAAATAGTAACAAACCAACATCATAAGTTAGTTCAATAGTCATTAATTCATTATTGTTAAAAAGATTAACCAGCTATAGATTATATTGTATTAATCTTGGAAATCTTTATAAAGCAATCCAAAGAACGCACTATCCATTACATACATTTTAAAATTTACATTAATATTTGTCTGGTGTACAAAAATTTTCAAAATTAGGTGCACTGTTTATATTTTAGATGGTTCTCATATCTCTTAGATAAGAAAAGTTCAATTTGTGTAATTTAATATTATTTTATTATTTAATATTATTTTATCATTTCTATTCGATTACTTTAGGTTATCTAGAACTAGATTATGGTTAGATTATTTATTATCTAGAACTATGGTCTTAATATGTGCTTATGGATAGTTTATAAATTGACAATTGAATATTTTTCAGATACTGAAGGTGTTTTTGTCTACAATAATGTTATATTAATTGATCAAATAATAAAGAATATAATTATAAAATAAGAACAATTTTTAAAAAGACAAAATAAATAAACTTAAAATTTTATAAAATGAAATAGCATAATGGTATTAAAAAAATAATATTTTTAGTTGTTTATTAATAATAATGGTATATAATTTCAGATGATAATAAAATAAGTTATTATTAATATGCAATTTCCAAAAGTGTAATAAATTTGCATTGTTTATTTATTGATTTATTTTTTTTAACAATATTTTAGTTACTGAATTAGCAATTCTATATTTTTTAAAAGTATGTGGTAATAAATTAAAAGATATAAAATAATTTTCAATAAAAGTATTATTTTACTTTAATATTAACAAACAAATTGAACTTTTGATAGATGCTTCGCATATATACTTAGGTATGTGCTGTTACATAAGATAATAAGCCAGGCGCTTATGCTTCTTATACAAATTCTACTTTACAACAATTTTGTGCACAAATTGAAAAATAATTTATTATACTATTATATTCAATAATAGTGTGCCCATACTGTTCAGTTTACAGTTAACAGAAAAATGAGGTTGCTAGTTTTAGAGAAAAACTAGGTTTAGTTAAGTCATTAGAAGACCAAAATAATTTAATTAATTTCTTTATTACATACTATTTATTAATTTGTTATTTTTATATTATTTTACAAGTTATTAAATATATTAATATTAATTAAGCAATATTATGTATATTATGTATTTGTAAAAAAAAAAAAAAAAAAAAAAAGAGCATGTTGTAATAGTGGTAATATGGTTACAGTTTATGCTTCTAAGGTTAACTGTATATTACACATCCATGCTATTAATGTAATAAATTATTTGAATAAGTCTTATTATTTAATAAATATAATTAGTTATAGGTACAAGGTACAACATTAATGAGATTAGAGGCCTTAAGGGCCTCCATACATAAATATAAATAGACTGAGGCCTATCGGGAAATTTATGATTTTCCGGTGGGCCTAACAGTCATCGTTTATACAATCAACTGGAGTGTTTAACAATACTTTGCAATCGCATTGATCTTCACAGGACAAAGGTGGTGATTTTGTTCCGCTTTCATCGCATGCACATGGTTTACAGTTTGGAAATCCATTGTATCCAGGTGCGCATTCATTACACTTGGAACCGCCATATCCTTTGAGGCAATTACATAATACAACTCCCTAAATATACAATAAAACAATTATATATTAAAATTATATTTTCCTGTAATAAAAAGAATCCTTAAAAATATTACTTACAGTTTCTTTATCGGAAAAACACATGTTGTCATCAGATCCATCAGGGTGACAGTCACATGGTAAACATGGTTCTGGGTCATTGGGTTGTCTGTTGATTGGTCGATACCAACCGATGTCACATAACTCACAATTTGTACCCATTGTGTGTTTCTAAATATAATAAAACATTATAAATGATTGGAACAATGAGATATGATAATGATTAAATTCTATTATCTTGAAAAATATATTTACTGTGCAATTGATACAAATTCCACCGCCTGAATAAGTTCCATAAATATCCAAACTAGATTTTTCTTCATCTATAATTGGATCATATTGGCATTCGGTTGCATGTCCATGACATTGGCATTGCTCACAAATCACAGGACCCGATTTCCATGGACGCTGATTGAATAGTGGGCAACATCTGTCACATTTCGAGCCACAGGTGTTGTGAAGGCAATCACAACTAGGTTCCTAGTAATATAATTTTTACATTTGTGAAGATATTTTTAATAATGACAATAAATTTATGAAATTAATTTTATTTTGAAATATATATTTTTGTAAAAGAAAGGAATTATGTAGTAAGTTAATATAAATTTAATTAATATAATAAATAATAAAGGAAAATTCAGTATAAATTATAGTATAATATATATAATTAGTAGTTTAAATAATATTGATATAATGAACAATATTATGTCTAAATAATTGTTAAGTATTACTTATATTTTTATTTTTTAAATAAAATAAATTATTAGTAATAAAAGCTAGAACTTTTTTAAAAAAATAAAACTTTTCCTTATGTCTTTATCAAATCTCTACCTAAATTCTTATTTTATATTAGAATATATTAAATCTAGATATTAGTTAAAATAAGAATATTATTATTTAAGTATTATAAAATAATAAATCATATTTCATAATGTAATATCATAATGTTAAAAAAATATTCATAATAGTAATTCAATATGTATATAGCCATATAAAGTGCATATAGGTTATGTACCTACCTAATATAAAAACGAAAACTATATTTTTGATTGATACTAATTATTAGCATTGAACAATTTCCGTTGACACGTTTGCATAGATACTTGTTAATTTTAGGGGTAAGTATCTCTAATTAGTATTTGATAGATAGGTAATACTTACTGCATACTCTGACATTTGTTTGCATTTTTTGGCATGACCATTACAAATGCATCTACCGCCAATAAATATATCTTTGATAGAGTAGAATAATTTTTTTTTAAATGAATTATCTAGCATCGACATTTTATCGTTAGGAAGAACAATTTTTTGAAATCTCAAACGAATTAGTTGAGCCGAAGAAAAATCTAATATTTCAGCTGACGACAAGTTTACGCTGTTATGGCCTTTTAATAAGTTTATATGTATCTATAAAATAAATAATTATTGTTAATTTCCAATTGGTTATATTATTATATTATCATTATTTATGGTAGGTATTATTAGTTTACTTCTGCATTTTCGTGAGGCTTAAAACGTGAGAAAGTCGTAAGACAAGTGGGGTTACGATTGACTTGTACAATTTTATCCTTGTTAAATGCAGGTGATATGTCATATTTTTGGACACACTCATCACCGTTTATAGCGAAATATTGCCATGGCTTGTAATTTATGCCACCGTCTGTTGATCTCTCTAGAATCCAATTTCCTGGTCTCGACGAAATACCAAATCGCATAATAATATATGACACTTGATAAATCTAAAACAATAAATATATCGTGAAAATAGATAAAACAATTATTAATGAATTAAGATTTATAATATTTCACAGTGTAGATAAACGATTTTAGGTCAAATTACTTTAAAAATTAAAAGTAATTCTAATATAAGTAGGTAGTGTACCTATAGTTTAATAAAAAACTTTTAACAAAATAAAGTAATAAATCTCAAATAAAACCTCTCGTTGCAGTTAATTAATTTTTGTATAGGTATAACATGATAAATAATTTTATTATGCCATTGTCATTAAGAACTAAAGTGGAAATAAACAAATAAAAATAACATTAATATCTTTATTTTGTATACAAACATATAATATATTTTTTAGATATCATTGTAACAATACGTTATTTCAGGGCCGGATTTAGAGTTATGGAGGCCCTAGGCCTAGGGGGCTAGGACCCATAATTTAGATAAAAGTTTTATTATGATCAAAGATGTGTATTATTATATTTTTACTATAATATATTATAATTTATAATCAAAAGTTGATATTTAAAATTTTTCATAAATTAAATTTGATTATTTAAACAATATTATAATATTATACTAGTGCAAAGTTTTATATAACATAACACTATAGTTACAAATTAGTAATTATTATAAATTTTATAACCAACTTTTATTGTCCACGTCAACGTTGAAAATAAGAATAACAGCTAGTTTAAATAGTCCTGTAACTACTGAAATTCAGATATGGGATTTCTTATAATAAATTATTTTTAAATTTTTATATGTCGACGATAAATCTATGTAATACGTACTTACAACCGTTGATTTTATAAAATCAATGTTATAACCTACGTAATGAGTGCAATAGTAATTTTATCCATATATTTTGAACATCCCTGGCAGTATGACATGACTAAACCTAGCTAGGTCGTTTAAATTTTAGAATTAGATTACTTTACTTTTATTTTCTTATTGTTATATACAACATAAATACCTACATAATATTTCTATTGTAACATGTAATTATTAATCCGAAAATAAATATATTTATTACAAAATGAATAAATTTACGTCAAAATTTACAAAGAACGTATTTATTTTGTGCCCCCCCCCCTAAATCTGGCCCTGCATTATTTACACTATTAGAAATTATTTAATTTAGATAATTACCTATACAAGTATAATATATTGCATATTTTTTTTTTTATTGGTAATATTATTAATTAACTTCTCTTATTTTTCAATAAAAATAAAAGTTAATTATATTACCTGTATAGAACCTATTTGAAATTTGGAAGTTACACGTTTCACGCAATGCCCGTCAATAATTATTCGTAGGTATAATGGTATTTTCTTCTAATTATTGTAACGTGAATAACGTTAATTGCTGGAAGGTACTTATTACTGTTAAATTGAGATCGGTTGTGCATTCTATATGAGTAGATATCTATTAAAATATTCTTAGGTACAGAGACGGAGTATAATAAGTTTACCGTATAAACGTATAATATTACGATAATGCTACCATCCAGGAAAATATAAAAATTATTCTCACGGGAAAAATAAATACAATCGATGAGGATGATTAATGGTAAATCACTTTTTTGTGCATTCAATAATAACTATAGAATTTTTCAATTTCCACTTTATTTCAATGACATTTAATGGCAAAGTGATTTGTTTTTTTTTTTTTTGTTTTTTTTTGTTTTTTTTTGTTTTTTTTTTAGACAACAAAATAAATAACGAATTTAAAAAGAAAATCTAATTTCGTTAAAACGTTAATAATTCTCGCGTTCAATGTGCCAACGTACCTATATTCAATGTTTATTGACAGTTTGACAGTAACCAATACTACTCTTGTAGGTATAATATACTGTACTTGTGATAATTATAATTCGTGTTATAATAAATATACATGTATAAATTTAAATTCTACAAATAACATAACATTTATCTGTTTAGTTTTAACGAAACGGTTACTAGCTATAGTATAGGTATTGTACTATTGTGGCAATTAGTAATGCGATTACTATAGTAACTTTTTATAGGTATACAATAAATATCAGCTAGGCCTCCCACATACAATATTGGACCACCTGTACTAAATATTTTTTCGAGCCCCATTTACCAAAAATGATTAAAAAATTAAATATCATTTTTATTTTGCTTATTTTACAATAGAATTTTTACGAAAAAGAAAAATATTTCATTAATATCTTTTTCTAATTTTTCTTTACGCTTTAAGTTTATACTTTATACACGTACATGATGATTATTAGTTATTACGTAGGTATAAAAGGTATAAATAATATACAATTAATGTAAGCAATGAAATGAAATAATATTTTGACCAACGGTAACGACATTTACAAATTGTTGTTTTGTATACAAAACTAATTTAATATTGGGATATTATATAGATACCTATTTGAAATCTAATGAAAAATTTGTGAGTGCAATGAAAATAGTTTAATTATATGTCACTTGGCTGTTACAACTTATTAGTTATACGGGAATACAATAACATAATTATTAATAGATAACACGCGGACAAATATGTCAATCAATAAATCCATATTATGTCTTCTTCTTCTTCTCGTGTAGTATTATGTTTAAGATATAATATATAATATACATGGGCGCCCATAGGTAAAATTTCAGGCGTGGGCAAAATAAAAAAAAATCTCACAATATACACTAAATAAAAGTTGAAATTAGTAAATTAGTAAATTCTTTAATGATAAATGCTCCTAAAAGTCCTCTTTTAACAACGGGGCGAAAAATCACACAATTTTTGCATAAGCCTCCTTTTAAATGTTGAGAATAAACTAACCAACGATATTGTTTAAGCCATTCTATTTTAAAATTTTTTTTAATTTCAATACTATCGTTCTTAAAATCATAATTTTCAGAAGGAATATATGGTTTTGTTAGTAATTTATATTTAAGCTCATCCGATAAATTTGATTTATTAACATAAAATCCTAAATCAAAATTTGACTCACAATCATTTTGCGTATAACTTATTTCATAATCAGCAGCTAATGTTGCCATGTTGGTACCGTATCTATTGAAGTAGGTATACATGGAAGTAGAGGAGACAATTCGAATTCAGACACTTCATCGAATACAATATTTGTATCACTTTTTTTTTTATTAAAAAAAGACCGAATATCCATAGTTAAAACGTAAATAAACTAATAAACAGAAGTATAACAATTATAATGACTGGAAATCATTCACTAATGTCACGATTAACGAGGACAGTGAAAAACTGAAGCACACAGTATAGCCAATGTACACAAAGTCAATACATAATATTTTAGTACTTGTAAAAACTTGTGCATTTCAGTCATTCTCATTTTATAATAAATTATTAAATTGGTAACTTGTAAATCACTATAATAGGTATAATATTTAATGTTTCCAAAAATTAACTGCGATCAATAAAAATTACGATAACAATAATGTACTATATTAGAACAAGTAGTCAATGACGATAATAATGACGAGTTATTACTTTATATTAGTTTTACCAATAGGCAATATTATATTTATATCATAATATTTCAATTTATTAAAATTTTAAGTTCATATTATTTTTTCCAGGGAGGGGCAAGTGCCCTGTCTTGCCCCCCCTCATGGGCGCCCATGATAATATATATATATAATATTAATATTTTGTAAATAATTTTTGTGATTTGAAAAAAAATGTGCATTTAACTATACATTTTATTGCAATAATTGTCCCTTGGGTTCGTATGAATTTTATAAATTTATTTTACCGGGTCCCAGGGACCTGGTCCCTACATTGTGGGTCTAAATGCCCCTCTCCCCATGTGGGGTGCCTGATAAATATAATTAGGTATACAATAGATGTTCAAATATTTATAATTTAGATAAAAATCAAACTAAAAAGAATTGTATTTATTATGAAAAGGATATACTATTATATTATTATGTAGGTGCACAACGCACATGCAGTAATACATTTATGCACTATAATGCATCTATAGTGTAACAAAGAAGGTAGGTATCATAAATAAATCGTATAGGTTAGATTAGGTTTAGGTAGGTATAAGGTACCTTATAATGTATGATAGTTGCTTATTGTCGTTATCATTATACTCGCGTAGAAAATTGCAATATAGAAATTTGATCACCTTAGTATTTTTGATAAAATTTCTTACGCATTGGTAAGTACGAGTATAATAAAACACTTAAAAAACATGAAACGTTAGCATATTAAAAATTGCTCGGAAAATTGTAATATTAATTAAATTAATATTTTATTTAATTATAGGTAGCCAATAATGTTAATATGATATACTATGAGTTACACTATAAAAATACAATATTATAAAAATATGTAATACGCATTATTACGCATTTATGCGTAATTTGGAAAATGTGAATGTATAAAATTAATTTAATTTAAAATTTAGACTAATTTGTACGATGAAATATTTATTTTTAAGCATTATTTGTTGGAGAGTATAATTTAATTAAGTATTTTGTTATCTATATAATATGAATTATTGAATAGGTAAAAATCTGAATATTATTTTATTTATTGTCAAGCTGTTTTTAATATCGTTATTATACTGTTAATGAATATTGCTCAAACGTTATGAATGAGTTTTAAGGCGTATCTTAAATGATTACGAATACAAATAAATTTGATTATTCTCATTAGGTACCCTGTAATATTTATTAGAAAAATATATCTATATTCTATATCTAATAACTATTATTTTAAATTATATATTAATTTATAATTATGAAATTTATTCATATAATAAAATTTATACCGTCCATCAGGTCGTAATTTTCAATTTTAGAACTCTTAATACCTATTGCATTTTTTATTATTTTAAGTATAAAAATATTTTTATTTTAAATAAATATAAGTAAACTTATAACCAGTTATGAAACTTCTTCCATAGCTGGTCGTATTAATCAAAGTTTAATATTACAAAGTAATATAAATATTAGCATTATAAATGACAGTTTTATACATCTGACAAATTTTAAAACTGTAATTTTAAGTAAAGTACTTAAGCACATCTAGTTTAAAAATTCGTATAAAAATATGACTAGTTATAATATTATATACGTATTATGTAATGAAACCGTCGAATTGAGTAGATATAGATTTATTAACTTTAAAATATTTACATTTTATCATTATTAAAAGTTAATATTTAATAGAAAAGGAAACGATGATATAATACTTTCATATTATAATTATATGAGACATTTTCAATTAGGTATAAACAGTGGTTGAAGTGGGGTAAAATAAGTGGAGGGATGCCCACCTATTTAAAGAAACTTAATAATTTTATACGTTACAGCTCCATTGATAACTTCTCCCCCTCCCCCCCAAATAAATATTCCAGTTTTTTTATATTTTATAAGATTTAAAATGTATAATACAATAATTAAAGAAATCTACTCGTATTATAAAAACAAACAAAAAATATACTTATCAAATCAAAATAAATTTTATATTATTTGATTATGAGATATATATGTCTCAAACGGTTTTAGATTATCTATAACTTTACGTTATATTACCCGTGTCCCTGTACCCTCATTATTTTATTTTATTGTCGTTTTCACTGTTTGTTGCGATATCGTCCGCAAACAATTCTATATCAAAAATAAATCATAATAAATTTTCTAATAAAGTAATAAACTAATAAGTAATATTTAGTAATAATATACATTTTATTAAAATACATTTATGATTTAAATACAAAGTTAACGAGGGATGCTTTTTATGGGCATATATTAGGTAATTAGGTAGTTGTTTATACAGCAATAGGTATTTTTAAATTTATTGCCTTATCTAATTTTTATTTTAGGAAAATACTAAAATGACAAAAATATTAACCTATAATGATGCATTCATATTAAAATACTAAAGTAACATTATTAATTAAATTGAGAAAACAATCATTAATTGCATATTTACGATTTACTATATGATATTGTCATTTGTTTAAATTCCAATTGTTTGAAGTTAAAATTATATATAGAGGCAAAAGTTTTACAATTAAATCGTTTGGGATTAAATTTATCTATTGAACTCAGTACTCTGGGTAACTGTTACCATTAACTCTTAGTATTTGTTGGCACGCAGTCAACTAATTGACCGCGTTCATCAAGATTTATAGGAACAGTAAGTCAATAAGTAAATATTTTTATTTTGCAATTTCACTCGTGCGAATACTAATATTATAACTATACGTATTATATAATATATAATATTAAAATTTAAAGAAAGAATAAATCAAACCTAATAATTTATAACACAAAATATAAATAGATTCAGACATTCAGTAATATAATGACACAACATTGTGAGTGAAATAAAATTTAAAAAAAATGATTGCTTGCCTAATTATTAATTAATTATTTAATGAATATTATCTGCAATACCTACAACTTTTTTCTTATCTCCTGGTTATATTCCGAGATATTATTTTTCTATAATACATTCAATTTGAATATATGTTTATTAAAAAAATTCTTCATCGCTTGATAGAAAAAGGCATTAATGAATGTGTATCATATGTAGTGAATTACCGAAGAAGTTATCTACTCATAATTGACTATATTAACAAAACATATGTTTTAACGTCGTGTGTACTTTACGTACGAGTATATTTGAATTTGAACGTCCCAGTATCTCGCACTGCTATTATCTATCGAATCGTATGTTTAATCTTTAATATACTCGTGAATATATAAATATAAATCATATTACATTTTAAATTTTTAAACAAACATATCATTCTATGTAAAACTCTTAATTGTGAAAATATTAATTATTGTTATCCAGTAAAATCATTAAAAATTAACAGTTATTTTTTTATATTATTATTATTTATGTATAAATATTATATAATAATAGTATACAATTCCCAATATTAACATATACTTAATTCGTTTCTTATTTCATAAGTATATTAGTTATAAGTTATAATAAATGATGAATATAATGGATATAGTATAATAATAATTAATAGCAGTATTTGAAATGGACGTGATGTTAACTCGGTTAAAGTTTTGAACGCAAGTTTTCATATGTTTCGATAATTATGTAATCATCATTCGATAATTCGATATTATCATTATTATTTGACCATTTATTGGTAAGTTAAAATATAATAATTTAGGTATATTTTTCGAATTATTCAATTTAATTTCTTCGAGTTACATAAGGTATAATACTATAGAGTACGTATTTAAAATAATATCATAAATAAGGGACTACAATAATCATCAGGATAGAATCATTGTTGGTTTTAAACGAGACAAAACTAAAGCTCTTAAAAACGACATAATATAATATGTGTCTTCGTCCTTATGTCATATGGATAATTAGATAGATTTGTCATAGAGTTCAATTACCCAGTTAATATTATATTTATAACGTATAATTTACCAGAAAAGTATTTGAAAACTCGAAATTTAATGCTTTATGTAAATATTAGAAATATAGAGTCGTTAATATTTGTATAAAATACATAATATTAGATTTTAATCCATCTAAAAGTAAATTTTTGTAGTTTTCACCAGTTTTGTAGTGTTTTACTCGCCTGTTTTAAGTCGATCGTGAAGGTGACATACTGGTATTGGTCGCCGTTTTGCAAAGACGGACTTTGCCACCAAGTACCTGTTGCGTTGTCCACCGCGTTTGCTGGCCCATGTGTTTTGGCCGAGTCACCGGACCTAGCATCGCAAACGGTGCACTGTTGAGCACCGGAGCCGCTGTATTTGCAATATTCTTCTGGTCCGTTTTCAGTTTCGCCACAGGTCGCGTTTGCTATCACAGAAGCTCTCGATGCTAGATTAAATATTTGAGGGTACACGGGTTTTGTGCCACCGCCACTGCCTGCGAAAATAAAAACAAACGCACAACATGAAGATATTATATAAACGTTGCAGTGGTAAAATTATAACTTTATTTAATTTTTTTTTGTAAAATATCCGTTTAAACCGAACGTTTTTTATATAAAAAAAAAAAAAGTATTTTATTTATTAATAATTTTAGCGAGATATGTACCTATTGGTTTTACAATGATGTGTCTTTTTTTTTCTTTTTTATGTCTGAAGACACTTTTACTACTCGGAATAATGCTCCGATTTTCACGAATAACACATGTTTCCGGTCGGAAAGTGGATGTAGTTGGTACTTTATTAAGGTCATTTTTCAAATTTCCCAAAATTGACTCTATGCGATAGAAAAAAACGGCATTTTTCACGAAAACTGAAATTTCAATATTTCACGATTACTCAGCCAACTATAAGTTAGAGACTTGAAAATTTTATCAGGTGTTCACATAGGTACTATATATACTCGTATGTGGTAAAATTTTTGAACCGTTACGTTAATTTTTCTATAAAATAGGACTTTTAATATTTCGTAAAATTCTCGTTTTTTATATGTATATAATATTTGTTAAATTGGCAGTTTTGGGTTTAAGATTAGAAAATTTTACTGAAGTATCCTTACATATTACTTAACTTGATATCAAAATATTAGAAAAATCCCAAGTCCCAATTTTTTTTATAGCTGTTTAAAGTTGATAATTTTAGTTTAAACAAAATTCTTAGAATCCAAACAAGTTTTTCTTATTATTTCTCAATACTTATAAAAATTAATATAAAAGCCAAAAAGTTTGGAAAATATTTGAAAATTTTATTGAGGCATACTGAAATTATATTTTAACAGATTGCCAAAATATTAGAAAAATCTCAAGTTTTAATTTCTTTTTATAGGTGTTTAAACTTAAAATTTCATTAAAATCAATATTATAGATATAGTAATACGCAGTGGTGTAGTCGTAAAAAAAGTTTTGAGTATACGCCAAAAAATTTGCCATAGGGCATTGATCATATAAAAATGTAAGCCACCTTCAGTGATGTATTTACAGGGGTGGGGGGGAACAGATCACCCAAACCGTTTTTTTAAAGTGATTTTTTTTTTATCTCATTTTAGGATAATATATTTGTCGATACATATCCCCTCCCCTCATAAGAGAATCCAAAATATTCCACTGCTCCCTTCCATTCTCAAGATATAGGATTTTTTTTTTAAATAATGTAGTTATAGTAATAAGTAAAATTGTAAAAACAAATTATATAAAAATATAAAATAAAATTTTACGCACACTAAATTACTAAAACTTAACAAAATATGCCACAAGACACTACACAGTACTTATACTACACTCAATGTTGACTGCTGACACTTCAATCTCCATGGTAAAATTTCCCATATAAAGTAAATCTGAACTAACAATAACATGAAATTATTCTATTTTCATTTATACCTAGAATTTTTAACAAATATCACATCAGTAATATTGACAACTGATTATACATATTATATTTTGTCGTGCTAAAACTATGCAGGTTATATCAGTTCATCAAAAATAACTTAGAAGTAAACATTTGTAATCCATCAGTGGGATTTACTCTTTCTATTAATAAACTATTTGCCGTATGTTTCTACAATGCATTAATTTATTATCAATTGATTGTTATTCGTTTATAACATATTTCCAGGTAATTTTAGCAACAAAATCTAATATACACTGGTTAGGTACACTGCCGTACTAGTATAAATTGTATTATTAATAATATAAATTATAAATTATTGTATTTTAAATTTATAATAATTTGAAATATATAAATAGGTCGTAATTATAATTTTTTATTTTTCAAATATTTTATAATTAGGAGTTTTCAACTTACAAAAAAAACTAATTTGATAAATTAAAAATATAGTATTCGTATACCTGCGTAACACAAATTATTTTAAAAGTATACGCACTAGAGTAAAAATCGAGAAGTTGTTATACGCCGTATACCCCCGTATACGCTCCACTACACCACTGGTAATACGTATATATAGTAATATAGCAATATCAATATTCAAAGTATTTATATGGATTCTTCTTATTATATTTCAATATTTTACAATAATGTTAAATAAAATTGACAAAAAATTTATTGAAGTTTAAATACATTTTACTTAACTTAGTTCCAATTAATTGTGAATTATTACATTACGATTTTTATTTTATAGCTGTCTAAAGTATAAAAAAGAAGAGCTGATACTCCTGCCGCAGGGATACAGGTGTGCAAATCATAGTGTTTAATTTTAATTAGAATTTGAATGTAATGACAAATCATTATATTCAAAAAACGATTCTGAGCGAAGTAATGTCAGATTTGGGTATTTAAGTGACTCATTTACGGGGTTTATGATAAATTATTTATATTGAACTTAGAGACTGATAAATGTAAAATTTTTATCATATATTATCATATACATATATTATCTATTGAACTTCGCTCAAAATCGTTTTCACGAATATACTCGTAATAATGATCTATCATTGCATTCAAATTGTAATCAAAATTCAACACTACCCTCTTTACATCTGTATCCCTTCCCTTTTGTTTGTACAAGAATAAAACGAATACACACGTTTAGGATCATAATTTTATATGAATTATTATGACATTATAGATATTCATAGCTGTCGTATCATATTATTACGTATACCTATAACGATAATATTGTTAAGGGTTAAACTACGGATTAAAAATATTTCGCTAGGTCTCATTTTATCGTTAATAGAAATAGAAATATAATACCGAGTATTATTATAGGTATATGACGATTTAACGTTTATATCGAATATTTGAGATGTGATTCAATTAAAACTGCAAGGCAATTTAATTATTTATTTAATGCATTTCACGTGGAATAACGATATTATCGTATAACAAATACCGTTATTACGATTTATCGAATGAAACTATTTTTACTACTTTTAGTCCCGTCTCACGTTAATGTCATGAATAACGAGTTATATAAAGTATTAAAGTTGTATGATGTATTATGAATATATTATTATTAGTTATTAAATAAATAAAATTATTATTTTAAATCTAAGTATTATATTATTACTATTACTATTATATTATATTATTATTATTTTAAAATAATGTCATAAAAATAATTGAACGAATTTATTGATTTTAAACTTCCCACGATAAATTTGTCGACAGAGGTTTCTTTCTTGCTAAACAAAGAACAAAAGCCACTTTCTATATATTATGAATTATTGCCAATTGCAGACATTATTTAGATTTTATTTTCTCGTTAATCCCATAACAAAACAATAATTATGTATCACAGATTCTTGAATTACATTAGATGTTATAAGAAACAAATTTAATCTTCTACATCTACACGAATCAGGCGCGGCTCCAGAACCTTGTTTAGGGGAGTTATACTGGCTTGGCGATTCTTTCCTATGTAAATCATTATTTTCTGTTTAACATTTTTTAATATATCAACTCTGTAGATTTGAAGTCCTTATTCTACGTGATTTTACACATTGCACATTCTCTCAAAATCAATGATTACAAATTAGTTTACAAATGTATATTATTTATATATTAAAAATATTATTATAGTCAAGCTTTATATTATACATACACAATGAGAATTATTGTACAATACTAACAACAAATAAATGATAAACAATTTTTTTTTAATTTTTTTTTTTTTATTTAAACAATTAGGTACTTCATTTTATATTAATTAAGGAGGCAAATTTTAAGGTACTGACAATCATAATATATAATTTTCATTAAGCAAGTGTGTTATTCACTGTTCACTATTGATCATTACAAGTGTTGCAACATCGACGAGTAATTTATATTTACTTAAAATTTAATTGATTGTAATAGGTACATTTTTTATTATTGAATATAATTTAATTGAATATCATTTAATATAGGTATTTATTATATTCTTTTGTTTATTAAATAAAATGTATATCAATTTTAATTTTCTATTTGCTATATCGAAAATAATACCCATTTTTTTTTTTTATGACATATTCTTTCATTTACATAATAAATATTATATATATTTATTATTTTTATAATTTTTTTTACGCGTTTTTAAAACTTATTATAATTTATTATTTTACAAAAATGTATGTTATTAAAGGTATACGATGACAATATTATAGAAAAGTGACATAAATCATGGAAATTATAATTCTGACGATATTAGTTTTAATTATTTTATAGAAATATAGGAAATATACAATAAAGTTAGACATAAAGATTTTGGATATTTTATAAATTAAATAGTGAAATACATAATATTATATACGAGGTCAGGTCCAGGTTTGATCATACATGATGGGCGTCTATAAATGAAACTTTGGAATGGACAAAAAAAAAGTTCAAAATATACTTACATTTAATATAGGTTTTATATGTATAAGCACCTTATAACGATAAAAATACCTAATTGAATTGTGTTTAATAAGTCGTCAATATAATTTTACAATCGTGTTTCAATTTATTGAAATTATAAGTTCATTTTATTTTTTCAAAGGGATAAGTGTCGCATCTTGCTCCATGAGTGTCCATGATTATATTTTAAATATAATTATAATAAATATTATCAATACAAATTTCCGAATCATTAATATTATTTTATAAAGTTTACAATTTTACGTTTAAAGTATATGTACCGAAATCTTTCCACATAATAACCACCTATTAAAATATAATAATATATTAACATTGGTAATATGTTGTTATTTGTAATTTATAAAACGTATGTTCACTTATGATTAAAATATTAAATATATTTTATTATTTTTTTGATCGTTTTAAAAATCACAGGTTTTATGAATTACCTATATGGCTATACATTAAATTTGAATACCTGCTATAGACAAACAAATTATTATTATTATTACAAATGCATCAAACGCATATATAATATAAATATATATACCTAAGATATAGAATACTATAAAATGTATATAGAGTAAATATATACACGAATGGAAAAATTTAATAAAATATTTAAAAAATGTGAGCAAAAGTTATGTGCCTTCTGACGACGGATTTAACGTGACGATCATTTTTCGTAAGATCTATTTTAAATTGTTACGTCACGACGACTGTTGGAAATTTATTTTCTACCCGAAGCATATTTAAACCTTTTTGCCTTTCGGTAACAGACAAAATTTGATTATACGGAGCGATATTTGACAATCTATGACACGTATTATCTAGTCTGCGGTAGCAATAAGAATAAAAAAAAAAAAAAAAAAGGAAGAGATACAGGTGTAAAGAGTATAGTGTTGAATTTTGATTACAATTTGAATGCAACGATAAATCATTACATTAGAAAAACTATTCTGAGCAAAGTCAGATAATATATGTACCGATTAAATTTTTTACATTTATCAGTCTCTATAATATGTTCAATATAAATAATTTTACTAAAATTTCAACTTTAAACATCTATAAAAAAAAAAAAAAAAAAAAAAAAATGATATATGTCAGTATGCTTCAATACAATTTTCCAATTTTTTTTAGCTTTTCTATTAATTTTTATTGTAAAAGTATTGAGAAATAAGAATATTCGTATGGATTCTAAGATTTTTATTTAAACTAAAAATATCAACTTTAAACAGCTATAAAAAAAAATTGAGACTTGGGATTTTTCAAATATTTTTATATGATGTTAAGTAATACGTAAATATACTTGATTAAAATTTTCAGGCCTTAATACCAAAAATTGCCAATTTTATCAAACATTATATACACAAAAACAAGAATTTTACGAAATATTCAAATATTTCAATATTTCAAATTTTGTAAAAAAATTAACGTAACGGTTCCAAAATTTCACCACATATATATATGTAGTATATATTGAACACACAATACAATTTTCAAGTCTCTAACTTATAGTTGTCTGAGTTATTGTGAAATATTGAAATTAAATTCGTCGAAATTGTAATTTTTGTGAAAAAAGCCGTTTTTTCGTCATTTTTCTACCGCTTAGAGTCAATTTTGAGAAATTCGAAAAATGACCTAAATAAAGTACCAACTACATCCACTTTTAATTGGACACATATTCTATTCGTGAAAATCGGAGCATTATTTCGGGTAGTAAAAGTGTACACCGACATAAAAAAAAAAAAAAAAAAAATAATCACACATCATTGTAAAACTTCGCTCATTACCTAAAATATAAAACTTGGTAAAAATAGATAAATTATTATGTAATAATTTCTGTATATTTTTTTATATATATATAAATCTGCACATTTGGGTGTAAATATATCGGGAGTCACGTTTATCTATTATAATCGTAATCGTATTCGATCGACATAGTGAACAAACAAAATTTTTTTTACCCCAAAATACAATTAAAAATATAATACTTAATAATAACTAACAAACACACACAAAAAAAGGCACTGGAGTATGTTACATATAATATTATATTGTAGGTATATTCGTATTCGAATAATTTAAAAAACGAATAAAACTAAAGAAAAACATTATATGAAAATCGGTTAAAGTGTGAAGAAGAACGTTTAGTACGTTTTTCGAAAGTCAAAGGACTAAAAATCAATAGAAAATTTCGCGTAAAATTAAAAATACGAATTAGTTTACTGTTTACAGAGTATTTATATATTTATAAATTTAGATTGTGATTTTAGCCTAGGAAGAAGTCGTCATTAAAAACATAGATAGATAGGTACCTAACTATTTCTTTTAATTGCACAAATTATGAAACATTTTATGTGGAGGATGAAAAAATGACTATGCGACATGTCAATAATGAACACGATAGTTGTAAAACATTAGCATAAATCAATACGGAATAAATAATAATAAAATGTATTCGATTGGAGATGAAACAGTGGATTTTGATATCTACATTTTGTATTAAGAAAAATATAATTATTAGTATGTGTAGGTACCTTCTAATTAGTTACTTTGATGAAATAAATGTTTTAATAATACTGTAACATCATTAATAAAATAAAAAAATGAAATCATGATGTATTCCATTTAAAATGTTTTAAAACGATAAATCAAATGCATGGTATATATGTATAATATATTAATATATACATATAATACACACACACATATTATGTTGATATCACGTTTATTTCCAAATAATAAAACAATATACGAGTATGATTATTATTATCTATAAAATTACCTATAGCCTATGTAGAAAAGGATATACTTGTCATCATCGCTTAAATGTTTATAACTGAAAAAGGGATCAAAGATAAATACATATTTGAATAGTAAACATGTTATGCACATTGCACATTGTTAAAGATGTTAAACAGATTAGATAATAATATTATTATGGTTTTAACATTATCATAAACTCCAACATTTATTTAGACGTTTTATGAACAGATAAATAATTACATTATATATCATCTTGGATTTTTGGGCGTAGGTATGTATGAACAAACGACAATGTAATTAGTAAAATAATTTTAAAATCTAATGAAAATTAATTAAACTTAATGACGAATTTTAGATCAGCATTTTTTAAAATTATTATTATAATAAGGAGTATATTATAGAAATATAGACTATACGAGTATTATAATATTTATATAATATATTGTAACATAATTTAAACAAAATTTTTGTATTCGTTTATTAATGTATCACCACGTGTAGTACAATAATTTTATTGCTTTAATTTCAAAGTAATACTAAAACACATAAACACGTTCGAAAATTATTGTTATATTTAGTTTTTTACAATATGTAAAATTCAATTTTAAATCGTAAAACGTTATATTATTATTTATTTATATATAAATTTAATATATTTTATGATAAAATAATTTCCCAGAATTCCTTATATGTTTTATGTGTGGTATTTGTTCAATATGAGTTTTTTAATATTCAATATGTACCCAGTAAAAGTATAATATTATGATAGTAGCTAAAATTAAATTAATATTATACGTTCCTAGTACATTTAAAAATGTATCGTTTATTTAACAAATATTGCATGAATGCATGATATTTATTGAAATAAAATGTTTGTGTATCAGATCATAATATTACTATTTACATTTATTTTAAAGTGTACTATAAATACCCAGAGTATACTAAAATTAGTATTTATATTCATTGGTATTTGAAGAACATATACAGTAAAACATATTGAAAATAAATATTGGTAATTTGAAACTGTTTGCATTTTGATTATATACATCATATTATTTAGTTGATAAATAATGATAAGTAATAATAAAGAATTTAAAAAATAGCTTAAAAAGTAAGAAACATTTAATTTAATTTTCTAATAATAATATGAATTGTCTTTTTTTATTTAAATAAATTAAACTGCTTACATAGGTACTCCAAAACTATTATTATTTGTTATTTCTTTTTCAAGTTAAAATCGAACATTACTTCCTCTTAATTATTTATTATTTAGATTAAATGACCATAACCTAAAACTTAATATGTATAATAGGTACGAATATAATTACCTATTTTACTTTTTATATAAATTAATCTATTACCGGTAATAAAAATATATAAATTAGGTATAATATAGGTTGTATAAAAATTATTTTGTTTTAATCGTGGTTTTTATGCTAATGTCGAGAATTAATGATAAAGAACGTATGTATCCTAATTAAAATTTAAACTTTAAAAAATATATTTGTTTTTTATATTTATTTTATGAATATTATTTTATTGCAATCTTGATAAGTAATATTTGTATATCATATATATATATTATGATTTTTAATGTATAAATATACATTTATATTCCTTAATATAAAGTTACCATTATATTATAATAAAAAATTGTAATATTCAAATAAAAAAGAACAATAAAAACATATTTTTTTGTTTTGAAATGCCTTAAACATATTTAGTGCATAAATTATTTTGGAAAAAAACTAATTATAAATAAAGTAGAAATTATGTATATTGTGTCTGCATACAATAACTCACTAAAAAAACAACACGAGGAACAATGATTTTTGTAATGTGCAGTTAAACTACAAATATTTGACGTGATGACGATGAGGTTAAGTAGGTATAGAAGTTGGTTAATTTTTTCGGTTAATTAAGTCAAGTTGGTAATTTTCAACTTTTTTTTTTTATGTATAATCTACATAAATCATTAAATAAGTGCTCGTATTTTTATTTTGGTAGGATATAGTAAAATATAGGAGTATATAATTGGATGTTAATCAATTCCATATGTTTTTTTTCTTTTAATTAGTCTTTAAAGTTAAACGTATACGGTGTATACCTCTATATCTCTGTTTAAGTACATTTTGGTACGTAGGTACATAATTTATTATTATTTTTACTATTTATTATTGGAATAAATTGTAATGTTTTAAAATTAATTAAATCTTTTTTTTATTTTTTAAATCTATATTTAGCACATAATAATTTACCTTATGCATATTAAAAACTGATCGAAACAGAATATAAATGTATTCAGTTTTAATCAATATGTAAATAATCTGTAATATTACTCATAGTAATTTTAAAAATGTAAGGCGATTTCAACTAACTGCAGGAATGTGGTATTATAAAATAATTTTTACGGTGCGAAATAAAACAAAACACATCGACACCGCATTAAAAATCAAAGTTTCCACGTCTGTTAATTTTTATATACGCTTCTTGAAAAAGAACCGACTTTGTTCATCCGATCGTAAAGTACCATCACTGTTATATATTATACCTATATATTTTATATTTTATGAACACTTTACAAATAAACAAATTGCTCGATTTTGGTCATTTTATAAATAAATAAGAATATTTAAATATTCATATTTAATTTCTCGCTGTATTTAATAAATAATAAATTATTTATCTCGTTTTTCTTTAAACATCATCCGCGTTCTACGGAAATTCACAATAATTAAACACGGAATTACGGAAACATTTAATTATGATATTATGATATTGGTACACGTATTATGCATTTATTTTATACATTATTATAATTTTCAAATTATCTATAACTTATAAGTAAATACTCCGAATTACTTATTGTTGTATTATGAAGCTGTTTGGCTGTTTCTACAAGTTTAATTATTATATCTAGTGTACGAAAAACATAAAAATTAAATTTAACCTCATTACCAAGAGTTTTAAAAATACAAAATGTCGTAAAGTTTTGCAATGTGGTATATAAAGCGACGCGCATTATCTACATTGGGGGGATATAACATATATAATATTGTATATTATATTGTTTTTTTCTTTGTATAACGTCTGTAAAGGCGTGGTCATATTTTGTGATTTTTGTAGACATGATTGTGAAAATATAATTTTACATTTGATTACATTGGTTTCCTCCCTTAATTTGAATATTTTAAAGAAACGTTTTGTTCGTTATGAACATTAGTATAAGACGATTGCAAATCATTCAATTGTATTAGAATGTTATATTGTACACCTGAACGTTTATTCATTTATTGTATTTAATAACGATATAACATAACACGATTTAATGAAATTTATATAAAATTTTCTACAAAAATGCCTGACTAAAAAATATAACACGAACAACAAACTTATAGTCTGGCCGACGAATTGGTAGAAATAATAATTAATTTTTTTTAATGGACCAGAATTATAATACAGTCTATATACAATAATATGCATAGAATGTAGGTATTTTTTTTTTTTTTTTTACTATTTCAGTGTGAAAGATAAACTTATAGTAGTAATGTATAATATGTTTTTAAATTTAAAATAAAAATAAAAAATAAAATATTATTCCGTAGATTTTGATAATATTTTTATACACGAAACAAGCAACACTTAACATAATTATTTATCATATCGATAATTCAATACCGTCTTATTTATTTTCTAAAGTTGGCGAGAGCCGAGTACAATGTATATTTTGAAAATACGCGAAACGAAAGAAAGTGACAGCAACAGTGTTTTTTCTGGCACGGTCGATGGCATTTGTCGAAATAATTAATAATATAATGTTATTAGATGTTGATGTTTTCACGCGACAGCTGTACATAATCAAACGACGTTTCCTCGTCTAGAACGTCATCTCCGCCGGGGGCGGACTTTTACGAGTTATACGCGTCTCAAAGTTATTTTAACGGACCAAACCGTTTTTGTCAAATTCCCGGCGTTTTGATTTTGATCAGACGCATAACCGCAATAATTTTTAAATATACGCGTAACACGCAATCGCATATTCGGGTCACAGCAAAACCGAAGGAATAAAATAATATTATTGATTGAACAACTATTTATGTTATTATTTTAAACGACGATTTGGTGTGACGACAAAAAGACCAACGGAATTATTGAGAATCGAAAATTCAAAACATTAAACGCAAAATTCGATTATTATTACATTTTTTTTTTCAACAAAATTTTCCATTTTATCGCGAGTTTTTCACCGCGGTGGCGGTTTCGAAATGTACGTTTCGGATTTTCGAATCGTACCTATATGTAAATAAAAGTCGTGCGCCAACCACATTAATATTATAATATCATTAAAAGTTATAACTAATATTGTCGAGGTCAAACGGATAACGCGCGTGCACCGTTTTCAACCTCTGCAACTTCAAATCGGAAAATAATAGGTACCATTTAAACATATTATTATATCGTCGCGTTAAATATTCATAATTTTAGATTCTGAACGAAGCGAAGAATGTATTGGTTTTACAATGATGTGTGTCTTTTTTTTCTTTTTAAGTATGAAGACACTTTTACTACCCGATTTACACGAATAGCATATGTTTCCGATTGGAAAGTGTACGTATAATTGGTAATTTATTTAGATTATTTCTCGAATTTCTCAAAATTGACCCTAAGCGGTAGAAAAAACGACGAAAAACGGCAATATATTAATCAACATTCAATATTAACCTACATTATCTGACTGAACTTCGCTCAGGATCATCATTCCATTGCATTAAAATTCTAATTAAATTAAATACAATGATTTGCACACCTATATCCCTGCGACAGGAGTATCAGCTCGTCTTTTTTTAGATTACAAAAAAAAAAAGAAGTAAAAGGTTTAGAGAGTACATAAGATCCGAACAAAGACGCGATCTGCGCGTTTCCGTTTGCGCTCTGGTATAATAATGTCGCGCGAACGGTTAGGGACCCTGCTGTTGTTTCTCGGACCATTATAATCGTCCGCGCGATTGCACGTCACGTTGATTCGGCGGACGGTCGTCTGTCTCGCGTTCGGCGTTTTTAAAAACGTGAAAAACATAATATAATAATATTAAAACGACAATTCCGTTTTCCGTCGTCTCCTGGCGAAAACTGAAAATATCGCGTCTCGAACATAATAATAATAATATTATTATTATTATAATGTAGAGGCGTATTATTATAATAATATAGGAACGCGTTGTTGCGTCGTCTCGACGAACGGGTCACGGACGGACGAGGGAGAGACACGAAGAATCGCGTAAAAAAAAAAAAAAAAAAAAAACACACACAACCATCCGCATACGCGCACAACAATGCGTTGGCGGTAATATAATATTCGTAAAACAAACGTGCCCGTACTTAAATGGTATATTATATAATAGGTATACGTCGCATTATTTTCTCGAAACGTGTTGACAGCTGTTATCCCTGTTAATAAACGTCTCCGACGTGCAATAATAATATTTTATATTACGCCGTATTATTATTATTATTATTATTATTATTATTATTATTATTATGGGTGGTGTAAATTCTTTCGTTTTTTCCCCCTGTATACGTTTTAATATAACATTATTATTATTATTATTTCTATATATATAATATATTATATGCGTTTTCCCGACGATAGGTATAATAACGTGTGTGCGTCTCGGTCTCACGACGACGACGACGACGAATGTCGTTTGCGAGAGAGCGCAACTTCTATACGCTGCACGAGTGTATAAAAATATATTTATTATTATTATACACGCAGTAATGTTCCGTTGCCGCCACCGCCTGGCGGTCATTCCGTTAAGTGGTTCGGATACGAGAAGCGGTCCCGTCCAAAAATGGAAACTGTCCGTGGAATGTGCCGGAGACACGTGTTGTGGTTGTGTAGCATGTATACGTGCATTGCGTACCTACTCGAGGGGGTGGGGGCGATTTATGTCAACAAGACGCGCGCACACACAAGTCCTCTACAATACAATTATACATAATAATAATAATAATAATAATAATAATAATAATATGCTTAAGACCGTCATCACGTTCAAGTTTACATATTATTATTATTATACTTATACTTGGTCGAGTAGAAAATAACGCTAAAAACAACGCTCTGACAGTTTCGAATTCGTTGTGTATGCGTATAGACGGGTGTATATACTTACAAAAAATCTCGATAATAAGAGAAAATATCGTTTTCCCCCTATATTATATAATAATATTATCTTGTAAGAGGTCGAAGAGGAGTGTCCACGGGTATATCGTTCGATATTATTATATTTTATAGTTATACCCCGGTCGTCTTCAAACGTATTTGTATTCGACTCGATGGAATATGGTTTGTTTAGATTTTAATCGGACCGAATCGTTAAAATAAAAAAATTAAATTAAAAAAACACAACAGTTCAAAACGCAAAAGACTCTTTTATTCTAGAAATAAATGGGGTGGACGATGTAAAATGTCATTTGTATATACAATACACGTCTTCGCGTGAAACTTGTCAATATACTCGTATTATTATTATTATTATCGTGAAAACGAAACGTCAAATTTTTATTACTCGTCCGATCGTACGGGGGAGGAGACGACGCGTATAAGACGTCCCTATTACTTATTTCTATTATTATTATTATTATTATAGGCGTATGTTATTATAAAATATTATATTATATAATAATATCACACGGTATCGTTGTAAAACGTCGGAGGGCGAAAACGGGCGTGTACGAGTAGTCGTAATGTTATTATTTTATGTGACTATGGACGCCGCGGTCTCTTAACGAGAAATCGTTTGAAGTTTTGCGGTAAAAACATAATATTATAACACTAGAAAACGAAATAACGAATAATAAAATAATGTTGAAAAGAATAAAAAAAAAAACGTGCTCATTGACGGACCGCGGCGGCGTTATTATTATTATTATCATTGATTATTATTATTATTATTATTATTATTATTATTATTATTATTGTACACAACACAATACAAACGCCCAGTTAATAGCTAGGAGTGGGGGAAATAATATAATATGTATTATAAGGTAAACGGATGATATGATATATATTTTTTAAGTTCGTGATTCACGTCTTTTTACCGTCGCCGCCGGTCGTTAATTTCACCGTGTGCGATCTTCCTCGCCGCCGTTTTCGAGACCACCGCGTACGTTGTAAATTATTATCATAAGACGGGTATTATTATCACATATACAGGACAGGTGGATACGGGCAGGTACACGTACCTAACACAATAATAATAATAATAATGATAATGTAATTTTTATTCGCATTAAAAACGACGACGACGAATTTCATCTGTCGGACGATAATAAAAATAATAATATAATGTGTCGCGTTTTGTCGGCGTGTCGGACCTCCCCGAAATTGATGATGGCAATAATACAATATAATAAATCTACACGGTGAATAATGATGACATTTTTAAACTCGAGAACTGAACCGGGTCGACGTTATTGTGTGATGTTATTCCGTTTGTCCGCGAAAGAAACGCACGGTGACCACCCCCCCCCCCAAGTTAATTTTTGTGAGGAATAAAGTTTTATTTTTTATTATTTTTTTTAAATAAGTAATAAACTACAATAATATTACGTAATAAGCGACATAAATATTTAAACCGTTCGAATCGCACAAACGCGTCCATTGTTTGGATTATTTCGACAATAGAATTCTGACTGGAGCAACAGTATATAAAATAGTATTATTATTATTATTATTATTATTATTATTATTATTATTGAGTCTGATAATTACGGATTTTATATTTTTAACGTATTGTTTTCCGAAACCGTGTCTACGTTTTCTTTTTTTCGTAATGACGTGATGACTGTAATACCATAATATACATTATTATACGAAATATAAAGTAATAATGTAGGTAATAATATTATGTACGAGTACGTCACCACGTCGTAATATTTTTAGCTGTACACCTTTCGATATAATATTATTACTGTTATTATGTCTTTATAATACTTCTCGTGCATGTATTATAATATATAGTATGGTATATTGTATAGGTACATTGGCATCAGAAGCATCCGAAACGTAGAAAAGATTAAAAAAAGTTCAACACTAGGTTTTTATTTTATTTTTTTACGTTTTAACCTTCGTTCGATCGTGGACGGATTTTGTCCGGATCGGTCGTAATCGAAAACTATATTGCATTATATTTATTATTATTATACACGTACAATTCATACTGTTCACGCAGAGTGTGTGTGTATAAATTCAGTTCTGTATGTTATAATACTACAGTTATTATTACCAACTTTATAGAAATCGGCATGCCGTCATCTTATATAATATGTTAGCAATCGTTCACAAAGGACCCACGTGTGGTATAAAGGGGAACAAAACGAACAGTCTTATAATATATTATTGTGTATATTTTTAAAATTTAGTGTTTGCATTCGTGTATTGTCGCATTTGTATGTTATATATGAATAGTCCTTTTTGGGTGCCTTATACGCAATATATTATAACCCGTGTCGTGTTGTTTGATTCTTGTACAATACTACGTCCATTCACAGTGCTTTGCAGAGGATCTCGTAATATCCCACACATGCAGGGTCGGACGAGAGGCACCAAAATATCGAAAGAAAAAAAAATAAACATAACATCTAGCTAATACTTACCAAGTCACGAGTTAAAACCGAAAATTCCTAGGACCCGGATATTATGTGTTAAATATAATATTTATATATATATATATATATATATGTTTATTGTGTTTATAGTCTCCGTGGGATCCCGGATTCAAGGCGACCCAGTCGTTCTAAACGGAAAATTTCTTATCTTTCTTTTTCGACACCGAAAGATCACGGATGAATATTTTATTATGTCATACTAAATGTCACAGTTCATTATGTGTATCCCATATTGAACGTTTACGACCACCGAACACATTTTTCCATTCGATATTTGATAACAATACCTATTATTATAATATATATAGCCCATGATATTTTGTTCACTAAAATGTGCGTACCAATATAATGTACGTATAATATACAAACACCCGGGGCATGTTTTTTCTAAGTCATTTTTATTACGCGCATACTCACAAATCACATTAAGTCAATAATAATAATAATAATATACGTATTGATATTATATATATATATATTGTAATTTGTAAATGTTTGACAGGTCGTATGACTATAAATCTTTTATTTTTACAATGAAATAAATTATTTATGTAGGAGCATTTCAAAAGGGTTTACATAGAGAAACGCGAGAAGAAATGGAATGTTAGCATAAGGAATACATCGTTATTTTTTCTAAATTTAAAAATTTACTAACGCTTTCTATTTTATTTTTTTAAAAATTGTGTTCTATACCCAATTTCTTTTAGTTCTTTTAAATTTAAATCGTGATTACTAGTGTATTCTATATTACCGAGAATATTACGAAATAGCTTGTTATTATAAAAATAATATATGCAACTATGTAAGATAATATACGTATAGAATTATTGACTATACCTAATTAACATAGGGATTTATTATACGTACTAAAGAAATTCGATTTGAGATAATTATACAAGTAATTATTATTATCAGTTTTCAGGTATTTTGCGTATAATAAAATCTTTTGTTTACTTAACTTTTATGTACCTACCACCTACCTATATAATTTTTTATAAAGAGAAATGAATAACTTTACTTGTAGTCTAATAATATATAATTTAATATTTTAACGGTATATGGTACCACTACTATTTATTTTTATGATATAAAAATGATTAAATTTTATTCCGTGTTTTATCTATAAAATAATATGATTAAAATTCAAATATACTATGAAAAAAATAAAAAAATAAAATTTAGAAATTAAAATTTTGAGTTTATTAACTATATTTGTTTACCTACCTATTTATATTTATATTTTTTGAGCTACCTATATTGTAAAATGTTTCAGCAATAGTGAATAAAATAATGATGTAATGTAGTATAATATAAATAGTACACGATATAATATTATATAATATTCTGGCAGTAAAGTGGTATTATCTCGGGTACTTTGGTATATAAATTTAATAATGAAAAATATGATAAATATTATTAGATCATTATTATGATAAATATGATTAATAATATAATAATATTATACTTCCACACGACTTTATCATATCGTAAACGAATTTAAAGTAAAATGAAAAATATATTGGATAATATACAAGCTAAAAAAAAAAAAAATATTTTTTTTTTTTTTTCGTAGGCTATAAATCAAACATTTACAATATTAATCTACTATCTATATACATATTATAAGGAATTGAAATGTAAAACAAAAGGCGGAAAGGGTATAATATATGTACATTAAATATTATATAATTTGTTTTTTTCTAAATTTTAAAATATTTTAGTGAAAGATAATGATTTTCGTAAACCATATGGTATCTTCTCCGTTCTTTGTTATTATATGCCTTCCGACTGCATACCGAACAGTGCACAAACAAGAACCGGTAAGAAATAAAAAAAAAAAATCGTTTACTGCACGTATTTATACCTTCTATAGTATACTACCAGTAACGTCTGTATATCGTTTTTATTTCATTGCGGTTGTGGCTTTAATACGTATTATAAATATCGAGGGGCCTACAAAATAGTCGTTAAATTCTATTTATAAATGGATAAAATCGTTCAAATTAACTACTACTTTGCATAATATATATTAAAAAAAAAAATAAATAAAAAAAAAATAGGTACCTACTTAATTATTACATCTTTGTATGAGTATACAATAAGAAAGAAACGGAAGCTTTCATTTATTAATGTAATTTAATATTTAGTACCTATTAAAGGTATTATTTAATATTTATAATATTTAACTATTACTAATTAGGTATTATTTAATACCTTATTTAATCAACAGTTGAATTTGAACTTAATAACAGATGTTTAAGTTGTCCACTTCAATAACATGTACAATTAATAACCATAATCCATATAGTGGACAATATTGAACATGTTAAGAACTTCGAGTATTCGATTTTTAGCGATACGATGCAATTCCAACTACATTCAAATTCGTAATATTTAGTAATTATTACTATGAATATACAAAGTTTGATTTATAAATAATAATAAAAAAGATCATAATAATATTTACAATAGAACAAAATATTATAATAATAATTAATATTCACGAAAATAGTAAAATTACTCAAGTTTTAACTGATTTTGTCGATGATCTATCGTTTATAACACTTTAAAAGTATCGGAATCGATACGGTTTTGCGTGTTCTTATTATGGTTCGATGATATTAAATATTTGTTTAACATTTTTGAATAAAATTGAATTTTGGAAGAGATATTTCATATTTATTTGAATTATTACTGTATACAAAGCGTTTTCAATTAATATATTTGCGTTTTATAATAATCACAAAACATGTAGGTTAGGTTAGGTTAAAACAAAACAATACCTAAGTACTTACCTATCAATAAAATATTATTATTATTTTTTTTTTTTGACGACAAGGAACTTTTAGATCGTGAACAGATTTGATAAATTTTCGCACGACACGCGCGTATGAGCACATTGCTTACACGGCACAATATTGCGTTGTGTAAATTAATCATTTAATAATACTCGTATGTTTACATTTAAAAACCGATTGGGCAGCTGTATGAGAAATTAGTAAGTATATTTTAATATTTAGTTTAAATATTGAGATTATAATTTAATCCAGATTCAAACAAAAATGTAAATCGCTAAAATGTATATTATTATGTATATAAAAACAACCCACAAGATAATATTGTAAATTCGGTTTTCTATTGTCGTCGGACCATAATAATAATTAATAGGTAATTTAATATTACACCCGTGTCTATAGTTATAGATTATAGGTACATAAAACATTAAAACATACAATTATAAATTATAATACTCAGTAAGTACCATTAGGGGGTCAAACTAGGGTAAAAATTTTAGGGGGGGGGGGGCTAAAATTCCAAAAAATTATGTTTATAATTTATTAACAAATACGCCTATTAAAGTATTAAAAATTTTTGGGGTGCTAGCCCCCCTAGTTGCGCCAATGATTATAACCGCTGCGACGTGTGTAAGTCAGCGAATAACATAATCGCGTAATCATTATTTTAATAATATTAATTAATAATAATAATAATAATAATAATAATAATAATAAATATATTATAAAACATTTAAACAACACTACGACAACACTTTACGACGTACCTATGTGCACATTTTTGCATCGTACACTTTATCGTTTGCGCCGTAAGCGGTCCGTCGTTAAAATAACAAAAATCACAAAATAATAAAATTATTATTATAAAAACAACCGAGGGCGCGTTTCTCCTCTTTTTATCCGTACGTAACGCGCTCGTAATATTTACCAGTACGAGCCTACCGTTGCAAGAGAAAACCCGTTTTTTTTCTCTCTGTGTAAAAATGCATCACACCGGCGGTTGGCGCACTAGCATATTATTATCATTATTATTGTAAACACTATTATAATGATAACATAACAAACAACGGTCAACAACAATAACATCGTACGGTCGTCATTATTATTATCTTTATCATTATGGACGGGTATTGTTTTTTCATCACAATACCGTATAAATTATTGTACAATCATAATTAAATAACACATAAATATTATCGTATATTTAAGTGTAATATATTATGCGTACCGGCGGAGACGTTCTTGGTTTGTTGGTGAATCGCGGAAGTCCGGCCCATCTGCAGCATCATCGAAACCAGAACCAGAACGCATTGCGCGGACACAATCATGATCGCGTTTCTGAACGACATCTTCCGTTTTGTCTGTCGATTGGTTTTTTGGGAGCGCGCGGCTTAGCGAACGTCGTCGTTGTTTTTCTCTCGCAGCGTTCGCGTAACTCACGCGGTCATTGCACCGGGTCGTGGCCCGCGGATACGAAAACGAGCAGGATAATAATATGGAAACGGATAGAAAAACGAACGCCGAGATATTAAAACGTTATAATAGAAATGCGTTGACGACTTGCGGTCGTCGTCGGGGTAAAACGGACGGGACAAAAAACACACACACGCGCGCGCACGCTGCAAACACGACTCTCGCTCAGACACCTCCTCACACTTCACCGTCCGCGCCAACACTGCGCTGGACGAGCCGCACCGCAACATCGTCGTCGTCGGTACTCGCGTACGGATCGCGACGCCCCCACCTCCAAACGGTTCTACAAACACCCCCACCATGGTCATACCGAGTTACGACCATTACCACTGTCATGTACAGAGTGTGTCGTGTGTGTTCCGTCGTGAGAAAAACGACGGGTAACAGGACAACAGGAGAATAAATTTCCAACGAAAACGGCGGTTTTAAATAAAGAATACGTATACCTATTATTCCGACAAAAATCGTGTTCGCAATATTGACTGCAATATTGTTATCGATAGATTCGTAAACTGTATAATGTGTTCTAGAGGAATTTTGGTAATCTTTTTTTTTTTAAATTTCAATCGGCCGAACCGGTACATCTTAACACTGTGGGTTTCCTTATGCGGATTACATTTTCGCATTATTCTGTTACGAAGGCGTTCTTTTCAATTCTAAAAAATGTCACAATATAGAGATTTATTAAACGACGACGACGTTTTTAATAATTTTATGATACGTAAATATTATTATAACATCATTATTCGCCGTTCATAGTTTCATACGGTATAATAATGCCTGTAATGACGTGTGTACCATGCACCTACGTAATGATGTTGATACACGGCCGCGGGGTACTACGCGCATAATATTATTATTATCTCGGTGTCGTCGTCGTCGCCGGCCGGTGAAGCCGTCTCATAGACGACGCGATTGCCCCGGAACCGCGCGCGCGGTCACGTCGGCGACCGTCGGGCGGAGTATGCGGGCTCGCGTTTGTGCGTGCGACGGACAGACGAACTTGAAATAGTTGTTCGGACAGAGAGACATAGAGACAGACAGACAGACAGACAGACCGACCGACTGCGTTGGAAACGTTGGCGCTGTCGATGGTCGCTGGTCACGGAATGTGTACGTATTGGCCGGGGAGGGGAGGGGATAAGGAAGGATGGCTGCGCGGTTTTATCTTTTGGTCCGATCGCCGTACGACCGCGTTCACGGCGACGTTTGTACTCGAGCGTGATTATTACGCCGATATAAGGATAAAACCTTTAACATTTTAAGTATAATGCTCTCGGTGGAATTACATTCGGGTATATTTATGTTATTACGATAATTTCACCGCGGAAACTTTGTGTTATTATATACGATGATATCGGGCATGTTATCGGTGGAATTATGTAGGTGGAATACAAATATTGACAGATTTGTCGTGTCATGTGGTTAGTGGTTCGTCCGACATCTCGCAGTGAAAAATAAACATACTTTTTTTTTAGAATTAATCCCTCATTCGCTCGTCCCTTCGATTAGCTATATAATATTATCATGTCGAGAGTTTATATAATAAACGTGTTCGTAGCTCACGGGTAAATTTTTAATAATAACACTAAAGCGCGTTTATATGACTATATGAGTATATTTAAACAATTAAAAAAATATAAAAGTGGGATATTTTGGATTTAGAATAATAAATTATTTTAAAATCTCCGCCGCCGCCGCCGCCGTCAGTCTCAAATTTAATCTCGACAGTTATATATTTTGTACGTTTAAAGCAAATAAAATATTATATAAAACTCGGATACAAATGCTCGAAAAAATTGCCCAAAATGTCATTAAAAATGCATTTTAACTTCAATATCGGCTTTTAAATATGACACGCAAATTTATTACGTTACGCAAAATGTCTATAATGTTTTTTTTATTTTATTACAAAAATTGTAAAATTGACTTTGTTATTATTAATAAATTAAACATTTTTTTTTTTTAATTTTATTAAAAGAAAGAAACAATTAGAAACATTTATTACAGATATTACATTAAAAACAATAGTCTTAAGCAATCGTTTGAAAAGATTTCTCTTAAAACAATATTTTGTAATACAGAGTTTGATTCAAAATCTCGTATTTTAATATTTAACTATGCGGTAAAGTTTTATAAAATGACTTGAAAATGCTAAAAAAAATCTTTAAATAGGTATGAAATAACATGGAATAATGGAAATAAAAAAAATTTGGTTCTTATAATTCGTTGTATAAATTATAAACAAATTACAAAAAAAAAAAATGTATGTATTTGGAATGTGTCGTAATGTAATTGCAATTTGTATTAAAATCCGGACGCCTAATTATTATTAATAATAATAATAATAATAAATAACAACAGCATTACGGTATAAAAGAAACTAAAAACGGGACTGAGACAACGTGTTTAAAATATGTAAAATGTAATGCATAATATATTTTTCAAAAAGCTTTTATTGTCTCTGTATGTAAACTGCGAACTACAATACGTACACGGCATTATGTTGATAATGTAATATATTATGCATAAATCGTAATGACGTAGACGACTAGCGTATATTATAAGACAGGAAACGTTTATGCTCAGGTATACCAGACAGAATGCGGTTGATAACAATTTCGTAGGTATGTTGTATGTACCTAACTTGTATAATATTTTAGATTCTGAGAAAAGCGAAGAATGTATTGGTGTCTGTCTTTTTTATTTAAATAATGACCATCATAATACGTATATTATTGTGATTATTCTTATTATCTATATTGTCGTTATAATCATATGATGGATACCGAGCGTTATCCTCGCATCGTGAACCGTGTTGGTTCCCCGGTTTGCTTGCCACCGTCAGCGATATAAAATATAATATTTTCCTTCGAATTTATAAGAGCGCGGCGAACACGATCCGGCCGTTTTATGCGACACATACATTGGAACCGAATCGAACCGACTAACCGAACCCAAAAAAATTCGGCCCGAATGATTTCGGTTGTAAGTGCAGTTATTGGCCCCGAATTTTCATTCCGAACGGAATTAATTTAATAGTAGTTATATAGATATTAATTTAATTACCTATTAAATAAATATAAAAGAAAACACGTTTTATAGTTTTTGTAATATATTTTGTGATATTTAAACATTTGACAAACATATTTCACGTAGTGCAGTAATAAATTATAAACACAAATTTGTGTTGATCAATAAATTGTCGTTTATATATTGTTATACGTTTGTCGCGGATCCACGCTCGTGCGGGTGGGATGTCGCAAGACCGCAGCGGTTTGTGTCTGTGCGTTCATTACAGTGGCGTATTTGATGGGGGGGGGGGGGATGGGGGCAATCGGATCTAGGAGACAGACTCTAGAACGTTTTTCATTTTTCTTAAAATATAGGAATTGATTATTATAATACCCTTATTATCGTTTAGTACTATTTAGTATTTATTAAACTTTGGTATAATATTATTTTGTTTTGATACGAGTATATATAATATATATTATAATAACATCAAACCAGGAAAAAATATAATTATCTTTATCAATTACATTATCCGTATAATCACATATAATAGGTATAATGTGTCGTACTTGAACATTTTAAACTATGGTGGAAATAGTTGTTGTACAAAACTACAGACTACTACTATTGATAAAAATTGGTCATCACAACGGTTTAAGGATGTATCTTAACAATAAGTTAAGGTGTATTAACACTTCAGTGTTTACTGTTTAGTGTTTAGCGTTTAACCAATTAGAGACAAGAAAAAACAAATATTGTTAAAAATACTTGTTTTTTCTTGTCTCTGATTGTTAAACTCTTAAACGCTAAACGCTGAAGTGTGAATTTATTACGCCTTTATTACTCTATGGTTATTACTTTATAATTCTTACTCTATGGTTATTACAGTATCAGCATTTTTTTTTTTTATTTTATTTGTACCCAAATGTTTACAAAATATTGCATATTATGACTGTTTACCCATAAGTATAGCATCCGCCGAACGCAGCTTTTCAACGCTTAGAAGGTACATGAGTTAAGTATTTTTAATTAAAGCTGGGTGCTGAGCACAAATTAATTATAATAATTGTATAATAAGTTGTTGCTTTTTATTCAATTAATTTACTTTCTTTTTTAAATTCTTTTACTTTTTCACTTTTTAATTTATTGCATTATATATATTAAATATAAGTAGATAATATTCTATTAAGTATTTAGTATTTAGTTTTTATTAATATTAATTTTGCTTTTGCTTTTGTTTTTGCTTTTAATTAGATTAAAAACTTGGTTAAGATCAGTGGCGTAGACATGACTTTGTTTGGGGGGAGGGGGGTCGAGAATTAAGAGCGAAATAACTTTTTTAACTAATTGACTTTTTAAATAACTAGGTATATAAAAAATATCGACAGTAAATAAGTAACCAATTGTCCATTTGGCATTTACTTAATATTCTATAAATTTACAAACAGAAATAAAAACAAAAGTTTAAATATGTAGGAAGTATAATTTATATTTAAAATGTTATATTATAAAATAATAATTTGAAAATTAAAAATTAAGATACTTACTTTTTCATTTTCTAACGTTTGTGAAATGGAAGAAAAGAAATTAGTTACCTACTTATTTTAATTCGTTTATTTTTATTTGTCTGCATTTTTAGGACAAATGTATCAGAAGCAGAACTAATAAAATAATATTAATATATATTATATACAGCAATGTAATCAATACAGAATTATTGTAAAAGTAGGTCCTAATTAAATTAAACTTTTAAAAAAGTGAACCCTTTAGAACAAGACGTATGTAGCGCTTCATGGGGTTAAATTAAGTGACAAGACGTTTACAATAATTACTGTCAGTCAATTTTACTCATAATAAATAAATACCTCTAAAATATTTTTCTACTTTAGTAATCCTACTTTATAATTTTTATTTACATTTCTGATACGATTATTATTTAATTTAAATTTAGATAATAATATGTAGCTATATAATAAATAATTTAAATAACAGATATTAATTTTATTTATGTTGACAGATTAAGTAAAACAGCAGTTGATCGTTTTATCCAATAATCTGGCGATTCTGATCCGCTTTTAAGAGTCATTAAAACTACAAATGCATCTCTTCCTTGTGTTCCACACCTTTGCGGATAGTAATATACAGGACACTGGTATAAATCTGAAAATTGTGTTTGTATTTAGAGAAGGAAAAATGTATTTTTATTAATATTATATACGTAGGTACCTTTAATCTTTGATACCGTTTGTACCGGTTTAAAGTGCATAACAGGTAAATCAGAAATGAATTTTAAAGGAATTGATTCACTTAAACATGATTTGTCATAATTCCAATTTGCTCCTTCCAAATATAAATTTCGTACGTATACTCCTTCCTGAATAATTTATTGTTTTAATATTAATTTAAATATTATAATATATACATTTTATTTTATTATGTAAAAATTACTTGTGGTTGTAAAACTATATCTCTATTAGGTGTATTTATGGCTGTAAATTCCCAATTAAGCAAATCTATAGCTATAGATGTACTTCGTGAATGAATCTAAAATAATTTTTTTAAAACCATGAAATCGTATTAAATATATTATTATTATTATTTTTATAATTATTATTATTATTATTATTATTATTATTATTATTATTATTATTAT
>JAIUCT010000012.1:9809134-9913674 GCA_021307375.1 Tetraneura akinire | reverse complement strand
TATTATTATTATTATTATTATTATTATTATTATTATTATTATTATTAATATATTATTCTCTATACAGTTACCTGTAATACAGCTGTTAAAAAACCAGTAGGATACGTGTAAGCTCCTAACCAAAATAAAATTGGAGGACGCATTCTGTTTGCCCATTCTGAGAAATGATTGACTCGTTTTATTAAATCTTGAGTCCAAGTTCCCAGAGTCATTAGTGAAGGATAAGCTATATTGACATACTTTGTATTTAAATTCCAAATAAGAAATAATACAGAAATCGATAATTTTTTTTAAAATTAGAGTAGGTACATTTTATAATATGTTATTACCTTTAAGCCATTGACCGGGAACTCTACCATCATAGACACATTGAAACACTTCTTCTAAAGCAGATGACATTACTACTAATCCCTTAATACCTTTTCTGAGGTCTATTAATGATATTTTAATTGCTTTTAGTAAGACATTATAACGTTGAATCTGTAATAATTACGATAAGAATTTAAATACAATATATTAATATTTTATAATAATATAAAAATAGAAAATATGAAGTTCACTGTAGATAATTATTAAAATAGTAAACTTATGTTTTGTTCGAAATACCTCTTGTAAAAGTACAACATCTAAAGGATTTCTTTTAATTCCTATGTTTTTTACTGTAGCATCATAATCCATTTGTTCTGGCAATTGACTTAGAATTTTTGAAGACAAAATTAAAACATTTTCTTCTTTATTATCTTCATTTACTGATGATGATTGGCCTTGAAAAATCATAAGAGTTTCACAAACTGTACGGTTTACTTCCATAAGAGAAGCCATCTCAGCATTAAAATGTTGTCCAAATACTTCAGGGCTATCCACAAATGGTAATGTATCTATGAAGTCGCGGTAAGATTGTAAATCATCGTCTCGTGGTATATAATAATTTAACAACGAAGATAACCTGTACACAATGCAAATTAGAATTAAATTTTTGAATGATAGTAGTTTTGTATTTTTGGTTTATATTTATTATTTATTTATTTAATTATTATATCTGTTAGGTACATAAAATAAAGGCTTTTTATAATTGAATTTAAATTTTTATTTTCAAATATCTTACATATTGGTTAGAAAAGAAATTATTTATAATAAGTTAATATATTTAGTTGTTATACTGTTTAATATATCGTTGTCAATTTAAGTTTAAGTATCCAATTTCCGAATTATAAATAATTTAAAGCGAGCCATCAGAAAAAAATATATATATTATTTTTTATGTAAGAATTAATGTTAGGTTAAAAAAACTTACACATTCACAAAAGATGAATTTAAATTGTAATAATTTGGCGTATTATATAGTTATTATTATTTTAATAATTTATTTATTAATAATTATAAAAATAAAAATAAATATATTATAATTGTATTAAATAATATATTTAAAAAATAAAACTTAATATTTAGATAGTACCTATCAAAAAAATGTATAGATAGTTATTGTAAATATAGAAATAAAAATATATAATGATAACACAATACCATTATAGGGTGTCCAAGATCTATTTATTAATATTTAATTGTAATATTTTCGTGGAAAATTAAGATTTCTGAATCAATTCAAAATCAATTTTTTAAATAGTTATTTAGGTAGCTGACTTAGTGGCGTATTTATGGGGGGGCAAGGAGGGCAATTGCCCCAAGCAGCACTTTTTTGGGGGCAGGTATTTAACTGGGAGTTTTTTTTATATATATATATATATATTATATATATATATATATATATATATATATATATAATCAGATTTAGAATGATTTAAGCAGAATTTGATCACTATTAGATTCTGAGTAAAACGAAGAAAGATTGATTTTACAATGATGTGTGTCTTTTTTTTGTTGTTTTTTTTTTGGTTTTATATCTGAAGACACTTTTACTAACAAAAATATTGCTCCGATTTTTACAAAGAGCAAATGTTTCCGGTTGGAAAGTGGATGTAGTTGGTGTTTTATTTAGGTCATTTTTTGAATTTCTCAAAATTGACCCTATGGGAAAGAAAAAACAACCAAAAAAACGGCATTTTTCACATAAACTTAAATTTCGACGAATTTGATTCCAATATTTCATGATAACTCAGCAATTTTGAAGTGAGAGACTTGAACAAATTTTAGATGTTCACCTTGGTATATATACGAGTACATATGTCATAAAATTTTTGAACCTTAAGTTAATTTTTCTACAAAATATAGGAGTTAAATGATTAAATGACTTAAATGATTTAAAATTAAATGATTCCAATTTTTTTTATAATTTTAAGTAATAAGTCTTTCGAAAGTTATAATAATTATGAGAGATATCAACTATTGGGACTTGATAGAGAAAACGGAAGACTATTTTAAGTGCCGAGTGGTAAGGATTACAGGGAACAGCAAAGGTAATGATAGAAATAAAATCAAGCAGCCTTACTTTGGTGGTTGAGTATATAATTTAATTAAAAAAGGTTAAAGAATGCAAATAATTTGGGTAGACAGTGACTTGATATAAAGAAGTAAGATAGAGCAGACTCATTCTAAACCAAAAAATGTAAAGGACGTTGAATTCATCACAGAGAATTAGAATGTAATCGTTGTTATAAGAAAGAATTAATTGGACTAACGCTATGAAAGATTCATAAACCTTGATAGGAGGATTGAGGGAATATAAATAAAATAAAAATTTTAATTTAATGGCCTTTAATTAGTTTAAAAATATTCTATTTTATAATTATTCTTACTCTACTATTTTGAGGCTTACTAAGTTAAGTATTGTAAATTAGTTTAATAGTGAATTTAACCTGTAATATGGTGTTTTAATTGCACTTTCATTGAAACAATGATTAATGTAAGTATTCAAAAGTCTTCTATCCCAATCATCTGTAACATGACCACCATAGCAAATTCCGGCAACTAAATATTTTAAAGCATTCCATGGAGTTTCTTTATATTCATCTAAATATATAGATAACAAATTCTCTGATACCTAAAATATGATATGATATTTTAATATTTTGTATTGTAGATTCTGAGCGAGGCGAAGAAAGTATTGGTTTTAAAATGATGTTTGTCTTTTTTTTTTTTTTTTTTTTTTTTTGCATAATGACACATTTTCTACCCGAAATAACGCTCCGATGTTTACGAATAGCATAATATGTTTCCGGTTGGAAAGTGAATGTGGTTATATTAGTACTTTATTTAGATCATTTTTTGAATTTTTTAAAATTGACCTTATGCGATAGAAAACACGTTGAAAAAACTGTAAAGTACTTGTAAAGTAGATGAAGTTGGTACTTTCTTTAGGTCATTTTTCAAATTTCTCAAAATTGACCCTATACGACAGAAAAAATTACGACGAAAACGGCTTGTTTTACGAAAATTTTTACGAATTTTATTTCAATATTTCACGATAATTAGTGATACTTTTAAAACTAGATTGAAAATTTTATTGGGTATCACATAGATACTATACATGTGTATATGTGATAAGATTTTGGAACCGTTACGTTAATTTTTCTACAAAATATAGGACATTGAATATTTCGTAAAATTCTCGTTTTTATGTATATAATGTTTGATAAAATTGGTTGTTTTGAGTTTTAAGGTCTGAAAATTTAACTTAACACGATACTAAATTTTAGAAAATTCCCAAGTCTCAATTTTTTTTTCAAAATCTTTTTTAATGCATACAAGTATTCTTAATATTATTTCTCAATACTTTTACATTTAAAATATATTGTAAAGCAGAAAATTTTTATTGAAACATACTGAAACTGATATATATATCTTAATGCGTTACCTAAATCTTAAAAAAATTTCAAGTTTCAATTTCTTTTTTATAGGTGTTTTAAGTTGGAATTTCAGTAAAATAAATATTTAAAGTATTTATAATTTTTATATAGAATCTTCTTATGATATTTCAATGTTTTACAATAATGTTAAACAAGATTGACAAAAGTTTATTGAAGCTCATAAGCATTTTACTTAACTCAGTTCCGAATAATTGGGAATATTACATTTAAGATTTTTTTATTTTATTTTATTTCTTTTTTAGTTTTTTAAAGTATAAAAAGCAAGGGAAGGGATACTGGTGTGGAAATAATGCAGGTGTAAAGAGGATAGTGATTAATTTATGATTAACATTTGAATGCAATGATAAATTATTATATTCGAAAAACGATTCTGAGCAAAGTACTGTCAGATTTGGGTATTTAGGTGACTCATTTAGGGATTTTATGATAAATTATTTATATTGAACGTAGAGACTGATACTTATATGTAATACTTTTAATCGGTACCTACATATATTATCAGATGAACTTCATTCAGTATCGTTTCTCGAATGTTATGATTTATCATTGCATTCAAATGTTAATCAAAATTCAACATTATCCTCTTTACACCTGTATCCCTTCCTTTGCTTTTTTTTTAAATATCTAAAGGAAATCATTAAAAATAATAAATATTTAAAAAAGTTTACTTCAAAATCTGAATCATTAAAACTATAGACTACATTCCATCCGAGATTTTGAAATTTTTTCCTTTCAATTAGTATTGAATGGAAAAAACAAAGTGCAAACAATAATTTTTTATATTTTTCTGTTGAAATACATTTATTAAATTGATATTCCGTTATATTTTGATATAAACGTTTCATATTCGCCTTAAGCCCCTAATTTTAGAACACATAATATAGTTTGTTAATTTATTATTACCTATTTAATTATTTTACTTTGGGTGGCTCTGTTGTCATTTTAATAGCACTTTGTAAAATTGCTATTGGGAAATCAGGATGGGGATTTGAGCTTAACCACAATCTAAAATCTGGATCAGATTTACCATCTTGCATGACATCAATTATTTTATCTAACTCGGGCATCCACGATAGAGAAAGATGACAATTAGCCAGAAATACCCAAGTTCCTTCTGCTTGTGCATCTTTAATAAGTCTAACAAATTATTTATATTATTAATGAGTAAGATGATTTTATTTAGATATATTACTTAGTAGCAATAGGAGCTTGTCCTTGACCCAGCGACAAAGATTGAAATCCTTCTTTTTTATCGTTATTTATTGCTAAGTTAATTAATGTGCTAGTTGGATCTACTCCAGGAGAAAGTAAAAATATTAATGGAGTTTTATTACTTGAATCGTCTAGAACACTTTTTAAATTTAACACTGGAGGTTCAATAAATATTGAACCGAGTTGATCAGAAATATAGTTTGCTATCGCAAATGATAATCTATCTAATCTTAAACATCTTACGAATAATAGTTTTTGAAATTTGTTAGTATTTTCATTCCATTTACCTATTAAAATCTAACATTAGGCTTCAATTAATATGTTTGAATTAATAAACTAATTCACCGATAAGGTTTATAATTTCCGGATTTGGTGCCATGTACCATTCTTTCCATTCATTAGAGTACTGTTCAAAAGATTTTTCAATTCCGAGAAAACCAGGTAACTTATCTAGTTCCGTAATATTGTCCCAACTTGAAGATGGTAACCAAACTAGGTATTTTAAAAAATTAGTTAGATTTTGAATTTTTTTTAAAAAATATAACTAGGCTTTACGTGTGCACGGATTTTCTGTTTGTGTTTCTCTATTCAACACGATTCCACCCTTTAAAAGAAATTCAATTTCTTTTTGTGGTAAATAACCTTCAGCTGTTAATAAACTTATACATATTTGAAATGAAAATAGCAATTTATGAACTTCAAATAATGCTCGACAAGTATTTTGATAAACTGCATATGTATGATATGAATTTAAATTTTGTAATCTTTGAATGAGGTTTTCATTTGGTTCGCTCTTTTTTATTGAATTTTCGAATAAATACATATATGAATCTAGTGAAAATTGGTACATTGGATCTATTAGATTCAGTTCATTAAGAACAAAAAATAATATTGATGCTCGTTTAGCACAAACCCTATAACCCTGAAAAACGACATAACACATACATTAATTAATTTTCAATGCAATTTTAAGTTTAACCAATATATTGGGTTATTTATTTTATTTATATTTTTATTATTATTGTTAATATTTATTAATAAGCTATTTATTCAAATTAATTTAAAATATTTTATGTATGCAGAATTTTAAAACTATATTAAATCATACCTCTCGAGCAATATTTATTTCAGCTTGAGTAATTAAAGAACTTTCAAGTTGTTCATTAACATTTGCGGATGTTATTTTTGAATAAGCTAATGTTTGAAATAGTTCATCATTTTCCAATAATGACCCTTCAATCTCATTCAAAAGTCTTAGTAACTCATCTTCTAATTCTATCAATGTCTTTTTACCATTATAAATATTTATAATCAAAGTATCTTTTAGTTTCTTCAATTCAGGTTTTTCCATTCTAATTACAACATCCAAAAGTTGGTCTTCAAGCCCTTCTTCTTTAATTGCAAAATTTACTACTGTTGCTCTTGTAAAAATTTCAGGGGGATAATAAGGATTTCTTATTTTTGTTGTTATGAAAAATCTAAAATTTTCATTATATGGTAATAATTTATCACCCATTTTAATATAAAGCAGTTCACCTTAAATTTAATAAATTAATACAAGTTTATTTATCTATAATATATTAGTACCAAATAAAGTATATTTTCATTATTTACTAACCTTTTTTTATAATCGACTTTGACAAAATTGGCATCACTGCAGGATCGAGATGTTCCGAAGTTATTTGTAACAATGTTGGGTATCCTTCTTCTAGTGCAAGTTCCAAAATTTTCATAAAGTTCGGTAGACAGAAATCAATTATTTTTAAATTATTTTCCGTTTCCATATTTTTTATCCATTTTAAAGCCTGGCATTGTGGATCTATAACTAAAGGCCATCTAGATCCACGGCTTATAATAATGCCATTTTCTGTACTAAAATCATCATTGGGTAAACCATTGATACTCCAATTTCTTATAACAGCTGGGTCTGATAGAAATTCTTTTATTTCATATTCTGGGTTGCATGGTATTGCCATTTCTTTAATCGATTTAGTCCATAATTTTATTAAGATATCTCTATATTTAAATACAAATGGTCCCATATATGAAACAAATGCTATACTTATTAAACAGTCTCCTGGTAAGTAATCAAAATCGATATCTAATTGTTTTACTGTTTCAATCCATCTTAATCTTTCACCCGATAAACCATCAATCAGTGCTGCTGCTCTTTCAAGATTTCTTTTCAAAATGTTTGCCTATCAAAATTATATTTTTATTAATTAAAATAAGTATTTCTTTTTACTTTAAGTAACATTAATATATCTAATTCTATCATAATATCTACATTAATAAATCTAGAATAATATATTAAAATACAAGTATATATTTACTTTTTTGACTAGTTGTTCTTTTTCTATCATTTTCACATCGAAATCAATTTTCAATTGCATGAGAAGGTTTTGTAATTCAGCTAATTTTTCTTCTGCAGCAGCTAATGCTATCTGTTTTTCTTCGAGAGATAATAATGCTGCATCAGCAGCTTCTTTTTTAGGGGCTACAATTCTAATAAATTTTAAAATTATAAATTTTTTTTTGTTATTTATTCATTTATATAGTAAAATAATTATTCACTTGTAAATTTGAGCGTATTTTTCAATTGCAATGACCCATTTTGCGAGTGATTTAGCAGCTATAGATTGAACGCCAACTTTTTCAGGTTCAAATTCTGGGTTTCTTGTAAATACACCGATATGTTTTAAAACTTTCTCAGAGATATGATCTTTATCAAAGTCTCTTAACTAAATAAAATTAAAATCTAAAATTATTTATTAAATATTTTTTGTAAATTATTTTGTTATATTAAGTCATTTTTATGTTTATAAAATTTTTGTTTTTATTATAATTAAATTTTTGAGATGGTTAATTTATAGGTTTTACTTTCTGAAAATTTTAACACTTGAATTATTAATTTCTATGAAGTATATTATATTTAGTTATTAATTTTATGATTTTAATAAAATAAACATTTTATTATGAACTCATAAAAAAAAAAAATTATGGACTTAATATTAATACTGAATTATATTTATTGTAAACTGTGTCGTTTCATAATATATTAATTATGTATAATAATTTTACAATATCTATCATATTGTATTTTGTTCATAGATTATTAATTAAATTGATAAATTAATAATATCATAAAATTTAATTTATCTAAAAATTCCTAATTAGTCTCTAACCGTTAGCTAAAACATGGTTCAACGTTTAATCGACTAAAAATTAATTTTTTTTTTTTATAATTAAATTTTGAAATTCAAAAAAAATCAAGACTAAAAATTGATTAAGATAAAAAGTTATGTAATATAATGTATATTTTTGTTTTGAAGTAGGTACTCCAAAAAGATTTATAATAATTATAATGAAAAATTTGAATTATTTATAGGTACTTCATAAGATTACAAAAAACTAGAATTTAAAAATTTGTAATAGATCAAAAGATATTGACAAGGACAGTCACTGTTGGATACTATGTATATATTTAAAGTGTAAATCATTAAACAAAAATTAACCGTAGTTAAGAAGTTAGGATCTCCTAATTGTTTTTTGGCTTCAGTCCAAGTAGGTTCTTTTTTTAATAATATCATCACTGCTTCCATTACCAATTTTACCCTATATGGAGGTTTGGAAAATGATTTTACTTCTGCAAGATCTGTTTTATTGAGTGCATTTAAAGCCTATAGAGTAGGTACATAACAATGTTAGTAATATTTAATAAAATTTATATTCAAATTACCTAGAATCTAAACAATTAAATTACCTGCATAGCTTCATCTAGGGCAGGCAAAGCTTTTTCTAAATCAGTTTTTGCTAAACTATACAATTCTTGACATTCCACTTCTTCTTCTTTTATTTTAATACTTTTCTCATCTACTTCTTGTTTTTGTTGATCAGCAATTATAGTTTGATTTGTTATAACTGCTAAAAATTTATCACATTCTTCGGTATATTTGAAAACAATTTCTGTAGCTCTTTCTAAATCTATGGTCATATCAGCAACTTTTTCACTTGTGTTCTCAATTTTATATAAACCATTTCTCAATTTATTTGCAGAATTTGCAATCTCAATTCGTTTCTTACGTAAAGTACTTTAAAGAGAAAAAAAATATAAGTACCTAGTGAAGTTTAAATAAATAGATATTCATTAACTTACTCTTTATATCCAGATACCAACTCTAAATAATTTGTAGGTGTTACATAATTATAGCGTTTTAATTCTAGTAACATTTCATTAGAATATTTCACCACTGAATGGTGAATTATGGCAAATAAATTTGCAATATAAAGACGTAATTCACTCTATAAAATAAGAACGTATAAAAGAAATAATTAATATTGTAAGTAAATTTATAATTGATAAATACTTCTGTTAAGGATACTGTGTCAACATCATACATCTGTAAAAAAAAAAATATATATATATATATATTTACACATTTTAAAATATTTATTTAGTAAAGTATACAATTCTTTTGAAAAAAAGGCCCTTAAAAATAATGGTAATAGGTCTTTAGTTAAAAATTGGTTTAGAGTATAATATTTGATTAATTATAATATTATTTTTAGAAATTCTTGAATTATAAGATACTATATTATAAAATATTTTATATTGTACATTCAAAGTTAAACATTGATAGAAATGTTCTAATTGATAGAAATTGTAAATGTACGACATCATTTTTTGTCTGAAGACACTTTTACTACCAGATGTAATACACCGATTTTTATGTTTCCGGTTGAAAAGTGGATGTAGTTGATAGATACTTAATGTAGGTCATTTTTTGAATTTCTCAAAATTGACCCTATGCGATAGAAAAAAGGACGAAAGTATAACGAAAAAACGGTATTTTTCACAAAAACATTTTGACGAATTCAATTTAAATATTTCATGGTAACTCAGGCAATTTTGAAGTAGGTACTACCCCACTTATAACAATTGAATTATAATTTTTTTTCCGAAATTGACGATTTCAAATATAAAAATATGTTTTTAATTGTAAAACCAATGCATTCTTGGCTTCACTTAGAATCTGAAAAGTTATATAAAATATATAAACTCTATAGTTTAGACTTATAAATAAATATATTAACGTTTTTTGTATATAAATAAATATATAATGGTTTTGTATATCTATCTATTAAAAAAATATGAAATATAAATATTTATATGACATGAGTTTAAAATAGTCTAAAAGTCTTATATTGAAAAAAAATAAGTAAAACTATAAGGGATATTATATAGATATTCCAAACAAGTAAATTTTATTTTTAATAGGTATGATATTTAATATATTTAGTTATACTCTTGGTTGTCCTGTTATAGTTTCCAATATTTCTATCGTAGTAAGAGATCTAAATGCTACTTCAAGTAAAGCATCTTTTGGCCAATCCAAAAACCAATCTATTGTAGTACAATTTATTAATGATGGGTACTGACGTAATCGCATTCTATATTTAAAAATAATAAAAATATATATTTATTTTAAATTTTGTTGCTATTTAAATTATAATTTACTCAATTTGCAAAAAGAAACACTTATTTAAATGCCTATATATAATTATATATATATATATATATATTTATATATACATCATAAATTAATTAATGTTCTTTAATTTATAAAATATGTTAGGCTTATTTGTTTATTAAATAAATTATAAATGTGCAAACCGAAATTTATTTCCAATTGGACTGAAACAAAGAATAATATGTAGATTACTTCTGACACGATCCAAAAAAAATGCATATATTGCATCTGTTGTTTCTATAACACCCGATCTTTTAGCAGTGTCTAATAACGTATCTTTGATCTAAAATAAATAATAATACTAAAAATATTTAGTTTTTATATTTAATTTTATACCTCATCGAACTCTTCATCTTTGTAGAGTTTAGTCACTTCACCAGTACTTAAAATGTTGTTAATAATTTCTAAAAATGTTTCGTTAACAACTTGGGTGTCATTAAACAAAAATGACGTTGGTTGATCTTTCACTCCGGTTTGATAATATAGACTTTTTAAATCTTCTTTGAAATCGGATGTGCCATAAGTTTTAGTCAATTCAATAGTAAACATATTGTAATCGCATAACCAGTTTGAAAGTCTTCCAAGTGAGGATCTACCAGATCCACCTAACCGAGTATTAATACAATTTTATTAAACAATAAATATATGAAATTATCTCCTAGATCATAGAGATTATAGATAAGTAGATAAAAATAATTTTAAATAGTATACTATATTATGTAAGTTATATACCAATGCCAACAAGTAGTATGTAGCCTCTTGGTTGGGAAATCACTCTGACGATACGGCATATATGATCGATAGCATCTTTAAACAATACTAAATTCATTGGTATGACACCTGTACTAGAATTATATTCGTCTAAGCGATTTTCAATAAATTTACGAAGATACACTTCATCAGAAACTTCCTCATACAGTGAATGTTTGTTTAAAAAGTCACAAAACATTAGAGTTCGATCTGATGAACATAGATTTCGAAAGGTCATATCATATAGTTTTCCTAATTGTAAATTTATTTGATCCAAAAACCATTCACGATCTCTATAATTTGATAAAAAAATTTATTATTAATTAGGTATCTGACGTTTTATTATATAAAAAATTAAATTTACTTTTCATCGATCAACTTATCATTAAAAACACGAAATACTTCGTTACACCAAAGTCGCATCATGGATTCATGAGTTTTTTGATAATCAGTATTACTGCGCAAAAGACCTTGAAAAACCTGAAAGTGTATTAATACGAAATTATATTTATTTCAATATTTTTTTTTTTTTGTTAATTTGTCAATTATATATTGTTAATGCTTTTTTTAAATTTCTTAATCATTTTTTACTAAATTTGAGATACTTGAGTTAGATATTAGAAACAATCGGAAAAGCATAAAAATTAACCACTAAACCAAAACCGAATCCGAATCTCTCATTTTCCGAACAATTGCTCTACCATCAAGCTATCGAATAGATGCATTTTATCATGTAATATATTAAATTGAATTTTCTTACAATAAATGAAAGAGTAAATAGTGAACTAAGACCAATCATATAAAATCACCCCTCTACACCCCCACTACAAATTATACTACAATATAAATATAATATAATATTATACAGCACTCTCTATAAACAATTATTTTAATTAAATAGGTGGGGATCCAGGGGACATGCCTATAAATAGCAGTCGTAGCTTCACTTAGGTCTCTTTTTTTGGACACCCGATTGCGGATTGACCATTCAATCCAATGTTCCTATAAATAGGTAGGTACTTCGTACTTATAATTTATAGCTAACTAAGACGTACTTTTGATATATCTCTTAAGTTAAATAAGTAATGCATTTTTGCTGGTGTTGGTAATAAAGTCATTACAACACTTTTGTATAAAGCAATTGATATCTCAGTTAGTCCATCGCCTTTAGTGAAAAAATCAATATAATAATGGTAGTTATTAATTATAATAAAGTAGTTTAAGATTTGTATGACCTAATCATACTTAAGTTCCGTATATTTTCTTCGAATGGTACAAGATGTTCCTTTAACATTGTTTTGTAAATTTTCGTTATTTGTGGTTCTTCAGGAAATGTTAAATTTATCATACTGAAGCAACTAATTAATCTGTTACTTATAGTGTTTCTGCCACCACCTGGTGGTCCCATAGCACCGATCAATAGAATTTTTTTGACGTACTTAAGTAATTGAGTTTGCCGATCAAACCAAAACCCATAATCTATCCACTGTCGTATTAATTCTAGTGGTGGTTGTGCCCCATAAATTTCTTTTTCTGGCATGTTCATGTCGTCTAAAAACGCCACTAATGATTTGTCTGAATAAAAAACAAAACAATATAATATAATAATTGTAATATATTTTTATATGTAATATAAAAATAATTTTTTTCTCCATAGAATTATCAGTCAATTTTTGTTAATATTATATATAATATATGTATATGTACTCGTATATATTTATATACATAAATAACTTACTTGCTTGTGGTACGAATAAATCCTTTGTACGTTTTTCTAAACGTCCTTCTAATGTCTCTTGGATATTATACGAAGTTGTTTGTGCAGACATGTTAATAGTTAAAAATGAAAAAATATTTTTATCTAAAGCATCCACCGCTTTTTGAACAGTAGATGTCTTTCCAGTTCCAACCGGACCAACTAATAATACGGGTTTATTTTTTTTCATAAAAGCTTCTACGAGATAATTGTAACGCACAGTATCGATTGTTGGAACAATAATTTTAAAAAATGGTAATCTGTAAATCAAACGTTAAGTCGAATGTTTACCTATATTTACAAATTTGATATGTACTGTGCGTCATATGTCCACTGATTATCTTGTAAAATATAATCCCAATGTCGAAACTGGCCAGCTTTCGTATCAACGTAATAATGATAAACAGTGTCACTTACTGGAAATGCTCTTTCTCTATCTCTAATAAATATATCAATTTTTTTGCGGCCTTCTTCATTCACCACAGCACACACTGACCACACCATGCTTACAAATATAAATAATATTTTAAAATTAATTTGTTTATTTTTATGAATTAAAATTGTTTAATTTTATTACCAAAAAAGAAACCATATTTTTATGATATATTCATAGTCATCGTTGCTTACGCCAACAGGAATTTGTATAGCTAAATCTTGAGATGTAAAACATTCTAACAATTTACATAGTGACTCAATAGAACTTAATTCTGGTAAAGGGACAGTTTCAATACAATTAAGTTTTTTAAACTCTAATGTGATATCTATAAACTTATAAAAATTTGATTTTATCTGTAAAATATAAATTTTTAATTTAGTAATTATGTTTGTTAGTCAATAATTTATTAATTACATTATCCTTGTATGGTTTACAACTATAATTATTCAACCATGAATTGACATACAATTTCCAACCAAAATCTTTATAATCATTGTACACTATTCCACATCTGGATACAGTTGCTGGAGATGCTACAGCTAGGTCTTCGACTTCAAACAGTAGTGATACCTTATATTTTTATGATAAGTATAAATAATTTTTAATAAACATTTTTGTATCTAAATTATAATAGATGCAAAAAAAAAATATAATATTTATTTTACTTGTTCTGGCATTGTTATACGTTCGCTATTAATGAGAGTTAATACTTTATTATCGTCCATTACAGAATTCATATTTTCTATCCAAACCGCATCTACTGGTCCATCAAATAGAATCCATTTTTGTTCCGGTCCATTATCTATTGTACAATATATACAATATAATAATATATTAATATAGATTAATATAGTTAAATAATATAAGAATTAATGTGTACTACATATTATATTGTGAGCGAAGTAGTAGTTTTACGAAATATGATGTATTTTTGTTTTATTCTTGAAATTTTTTAAAACAATTTAAAAATGACAGAAAATCGTAAAATCAGCGAAATTATAATTTGGACGAACATGATTTTACTTTTAGATTCCGAGCGAAGCAATGAATATATTGGTATTACAATGATGTACGTCTTTTTTTCTTTTTTTTTTTTTTTTTTATGTCTAAAGACACTTTTACTAGTTTTACTAAAAATAATGCTACGATTTCTACGAACCGAATATATTTTCGATTGGAAAGTAGCTGTAGTTGGTGCTTTATTTAGGTCGAATTTCTCAAAATTGACTCTATGCGATGAAAAAACGGCATTTTTCATATAAACTGAAATTTTGACGAATTCGATTTCAATATTCCACGATAACTCAGCCAATTTTTAAGTTAGAGACTTGAAAATTTTATTCAATATTTACATAGATACTATATATATATATATATATATATATGGAAAAATTTTGGAATCGTTACGTTAATTTTTCTACAAAATATGGGACTTTGAATATATCGCAAAATTTTCGTTTTTATGTATATAATGTTTGATAAAATTGGCAATTTTGGCATTAAAGAGTTTTATTGAAGTATAATTACATGTTACTTAACATGATATCAAACATTAGAAAAATCCCAAGTTTCAATTTTTTTTTATAGCTGTTTAAAGTTGATTTTTTTATTTTAAACAAAAATCTTAGAATCTATACGAATAAATTTGTCTTATTATTTTTTAATACTATTACAATAAAAATTAATAGATAATCCTTAAAATTTTGAAAATTTTTGAAAATTGTATTGACGCATACTGATATATATCTTAATGTATTTCCAAAATATTAGATAAATCTAACTCAGTTCCAATTAATTGTGAATTATTACATTTATAATTTTTTTTTTATATAGTTGTTAAAGTATAAAAAAGAAGAGCTACTACTCCTATTACAGGGGGTATACCGTTAAAATCGAATCGTGAATGTAAAATGTGCGAGTTACAATATAAGCGAAAATATAATAATTGTATTTTTTAAAAAAAATTAAAATATACACATTATTATAATCATAAATAAATTATATTTATTATTATGTATTATTATAATTGATTTATTTGCATTATATAAAATATGTATCACGTAAATTGTATTCGATATTTCTTTCTTTTCGGTATATAGAGATTACGATTAAGAAACTAACAAACAACTAAAATATTATATTACAATATTCTGTATACCTACCTACATGCTACATATTGGTTTTATTTATCTAATATAATAAAAATAATTTGGAAACGATTATATTTTAATACCATTGGGTATACTTCAATTAGTCCAATTAATAATTTAATTTAATTTTCGCTCATTTTGTTTTCGCTTATATTGTAATTCGCTCATTTTACATTGCTTTCTTGATTATGCTTTGGCGATTTATCTTAAACGATTTTGACGTAGAACCGCCGCAGGGATACAGGTGTGCAAATCATTGTGTTTTATTTAATTAGAATTTGAATGCAATGATAAACCATCGCATTCGAAAAAACTACCTATTTTGAGCGAAGTTCTGTCAGATAAGGGCATTTATATTGACAATGGATTTTATGAGAATTTATATTGAACTTATAGAGACTTGAAAATTGTATAAGGTGTTCATTTATGTACTATACCTAATATGTGTGATAAAATTTTGCGTTTTAAATATTTAATAAAAAATGGTCAAAATTTTAATCAATACCTACATTATCTGACTGAACTTCGCCCAGAATCGTTTTTCACATGAAATGGTTTATCATTTGCATTCAAATCAATGGCGCACGCATGGGGGGGGGTTTATGGGGTTGTACCCCCCCGCCGAAATTTCATAAAAAATTTCTTTCCATGTATAATGTTTATTAATATTATTTACTTATTACTTTATTAGTATTTACCTGAACACACTTTTCGCATTATAGATGATAATACACCATCCATCCATTCTTGAGTAGATAAGTTATATTCTCCGTATAATTCACCAAGTGTGAGAGCTTTTGGATTTAATGGGTATTCCTATAATATAAAAATGTATAATACCCAATAATGATAATAACTCAAGCATATTAATATTTAATAACATTATCTACTTAGATTCAATTTATCAAATATACTCGTAATTTATAAATAATTACTTAGCTACTTATTTATCAATGTTATTTTACGTTATATTATACATTTCAAATTATAATTTATTAATTATATTGATTATATAAATATCTATTTAAATTTAAACAGAAAACTTTTATCAATTATTTAACGTAAATAATGTATTAAAAACTAACTAAACTAAACTTACAATAACTGTTTCAAACAAATCAACTTTTTCTTGTTTTAATAATGTCATTGCATCTCTTAATGTTTTCCAAGTAGCCGTTTTAGCAGTTCCTGTAGATCCTAATACCATAACAGAATGTCTAGAAACTTTTGTTTCATATAACTGTACAATCTTTGCAATTGCAGAATCTGATGGTTGATGATTCTTTTTTAACATACACTGCTTTATAGCACCAATAAGTATGTCATTTTTTACTACTGGTAGACTGATTTTAGGAAATAAATCATTAGTGATTCCTATAAACAATGGAAGGTCGTCCACTGTAAGCTTTGCTAAGTTCATATTATGCATTGCTAATAAAAGTACCTAAATGCATGTTATGGAACTATAAATTATTAAATTTCGAAAATGTATTATACTTTAGTAATGTCTCATACTTCATTATCGGGTACATTAGGATATAGACGTCTGCACTGTCCGGAGTATCTTAATAATGCGACCAAACCACGAAGTCCAAATTCATAATGATCTTGTTTGCTGAGTTGTTGTCGACATAATGAAAATAATACATATACCTTATTAGCTAAATTTCTAGTGTCTCTAAATCCTTCTCCAAATAAAGTAATTTCAGCAATAAGTTTGCTATCTGGAACCATCATGGATATTGCACGGAACATTGACTTTAAATTATCAGGAAGTTCTGTTCTACCAGCGTAGCCAGGATTCATTGTTATAAATATGCCACATGTAGGTATTAAATTTATAGAACTATTCACAAATTTGAAAAATGTTAATTTAGCAGCGAGAGCTGTATAAATTGATAATATTTGTTGTGCCACAACAGATAGTACTTCAATGTTTATACGATTGAATTCATCAAAACAACCCCAAGCTCCTTGTTGAGACAGTCCTATTAACGAATATTACAATAAACATTATGAGCACTATAATGAAATTATTATAAATATAATTAATTGGATAATAAAAGTTATAATACCAGAAAACATGCGTTCCATGCTCTTATAATCTAAGCCTTCAGAACAATTGATAACGATAACATAATAAGCTAAATTCTTTCCTAAATCTTTAACAGTTTCTGTTTTTCCTGTTCCCGCAGGTCCTTTTGGACTACCACCACGGAACAAATGTAATGCGGTAGTTAATGTGATATAGCATCTATCAGTTAATGGCGTGATAACTAATCGTCCTGAATTACCCAAATATTCATAACCATATGATTGTTCAGTATTTGTTTGATTGATAATAATATCATCTTTATCTTTATGCCAATAAAATCGTAATTGTGACATCCATTCAAAATCAAATATGTCCATACAATCTGCAATAATATGTATAATAGGTATATATGTTTTTTATATATATATATTATTTTTTTTTTTATTGTTTCTACATATAGCTTTTACTTACTAGTTTTATACATTTTATCGATTACATCTCTAGCATGTATTTCTATAGTAACTAAAGCAACAATTTTCAGTCTATCTATTTTATTTAGATTACCCCGAATTGCATCGGAAAACTTGGATAGAATCTTTTTTTGTTTTTTTCGGATTCGTTTTAATGGTTTTCTAGTTTCAGTTTTTTTAGACTGAATTAACGCTAATGTGCAATTAGTTGTCCATTGAACCTTAAACCAAAAATAATTTAAATAAATCATAATTGAATTTAATAAATTTTACAAAAATATGTACTTGCGATGCAGTAATGCATAACTGCCCAGGCCATTTTAATATCCATTCATCACGAGATCTAAGATGTTTCATTAAAGATTTCATTACATCTTTGAAAATATCTTTAAGTGTCTCACGCATTGTCGTTTCTGTTTTTAAAAATTAAATTTAAATTTTGACTACATTACAATTATCTTAATTAATTTACCAATATCCATAAGCCATTCTTCCACTGGTCCTTCACATTTTACATCTCTCGTGAATTTTACATATTCACCATCAGCAGAATGCATTCCTCGTGCATCATATGATTTATCATCTTTCAATGACTTAATAAAAATATTTGTTAAGTCAAAATTATAAATTAATTATGTGTTCTAGTATAAAAACCGTTAATTAAAATATATTGGTTACTTACAAATTCTATTTTATTTATGTTATCAAAACATTTTTTAAAATGAGGTTGTAAAAGTAAAGGTTGATTTGCATTCACTAATATGTCTAATAAGTCATCATTAGATATAAAATAAAATCTAGGAAATTTATTTCGTTTAGTTTCCATATATAATTCTAACGCTCTTTGAATTTCTCCTAATTGTTCATTCATTAAAATCAATTGTTTTAAAAGAGCTAGAAATAAAAATAAAAACTTTAAAATAAACATTTTTATGATATTACGGTTTATATACATTTTGAATTGCATGATTTAAATACATTTTTTTCTTTATAAAATTTTAATGTGATTTTTTTCCATTCTTTTGTCAATTTTTCAAAAGTTTCAGATTCAGTAGGAATTTTACTACGAATATCCTCGCCTTTGAATATATTCTATAAATTATTTAAAAGTATGTTAGATTGTATTTTTAAATCATTAAATTCATTAACTTACTGCTGCATATAAAAATTGTCTTTGGACAGAAAGTGTCATATCTAATACTTCCATCACAAGAGAAAGTCCTTTTTCCCAATAATCGACTTCTTTTATAAATATAGAGCAATACCTGTAACAATAATGTATGCATTTTTTAATTTGAATCGTTATACTTTAAACGACATAATTATTTAAATACTTTGATCCTTTTATAGCATAAAGTTGTACTAAATGGTCTTCTAATAATTGTAATATTTCATCAGATGCTTTTATACGATAAATACCTTCATCATATGGATCGACGATTAAATCCAAATTAGTCCATATATCTCTTATTGATTTTAATGCCTAGTCATAAACAATAATTAATTATAATGATTTACATTATTTATATTACGAAATAAATATTACATTTTCTATATTAAGTTCCATTGTTGCTCTATTTGAAACTTCATTTATTTGATCTTCGAATTTTTGCATCTGCATTTTAATTATTTCTTCTAAGGTAAAGTTCTCATCAGTTTCATCAAAATATCTAATATATTAATATTAAAAATATATATATATATATATATTTATTATATATATGTATACAGGGTGTAACAGGTCTATCTGACAATTGCAATAACTTTTTTTCTATACATTTTTTTAACTTTTTTTTTTTTTCAAATAAATACTGAGTCCTTGCGCTACAATACTGTCGATTTCAAATATTTTTTTGTACTTGGGAAACTCAAATTTGAAAATTTAAAATTTAATTTTACTATTTAAGAAAAAAATCAAAATAGCCATTTTGTAGACCGGATTTTTAGAAAAATTATGGTATTAAAATATCTTCTTAAAGTTTGGTCATTTATTTCTTATGATTTTTTAGACTTTTTGAAAATATGAATTAAATTACTAAAATTATAGGTACAATTAATATTGTACGGGTCTATCAAATAGTGGGTGATTTGATTAACTTTTCCATGAAAGCATAATAATAATAATATAACTGGGACTCATAATAATAAATATCAATTTAATGATGTATAAGCGATAACAAAAATCTTGGAATAAAAATTAAATTTCGATCAGCCATTTAATTAATAGTGTTATACAATAATATTTGTTATAATTTTATGTGGTATACAATAAAATTCTTAACTTTTTCACAAACTTTAAAAAATCGTAGAAAATAAATGGGTCAACCTTTATTAGAATTTTAAACACTAATATTTTTCTAAAAATCAGGTTTACGAAATGGCTATTTTGAAATTTTTCTTAAACAATAAAATAAAATTTTAAATTTCCAAATTTGAGTTTCCCAAGTACAAAAAAATATTTGAAATCGACAGTATTGTAGCGCAAAGGCTCAGTATTTATTCGAAAAAAAAAAGTTAAAAAAAATGAATAGAAAAAAAGTTATTGCAATTGTCAGATAGACCTGTTACACCCTGTATATTGAAATTTCTATTAATAAAATATACAATTTTTATATACTTATTTAATATTTTTCGAACTTCATCCCAATGACGAGGTCGCATAGCTGGATTTTTTAAATTACTTATAAGTGGTAAAATACGCCTAAAAGCATCGACACTATCTCTTGCAATTTCTATAATTTTCCAACTTTCATCTTTAAGTAATTTTAATGAATTATTTAATTGTTTGAAAATTCTTTGTACAGTTATTTCCATTGATGATATATTGATTTCCCAAAAGTTGCCAGATTTATATAAATTCCACGCAGTATCCCATTCATAGACTAAATTAAATATTTGTTTGAAAACTATCATATCCTATAATAATAAATGTATTCACTAATTATTGCCTGTGTTAATGTTTAAATATTACAAAAGATTAAATAGTTAAATAATTATAGCTGATTGATATAATATTTTTATACATTAATAATATTTTGAAAATTGAAACTTGTGGTGGTATAAATTATTAATGTGTTTAAATGTAATGCGTGTTATTATGGTTATTGTAATTATTAAACGTGTATATATGATTTATTTTATAATTAATTTTAATTGTGTGTACTATTATATAATGTCATAATGATGACTACGCTGATTACCGCTAACTACCCGAGAATCCAAATAGATAGATAGAAGAGGGAAATAAGCTCGTGGAAAAACGGAGAGCGAGTTTTTGGTGTTTGGTTAGGTTAGGTGGCCGAACAAGGCACAAGTCAAAAAGACATATTTTAAATATAAAATGAAATACGTTTTTATATTATCATCAGTGAATCTATTTGAAAACGAACAATAGTAGGATTATCATCAGTGATTTAAAATATTGATATTTCGAATTTACCTACTTACCCAAGTATGATAAACATTGTCGGCCAATCTGTTAATCAATGAATCAAGACAACCAGTGACGGTGTTAGCGGTGGATTAGGGTTACGGTACGGAATAGATTATTAATTTTATTGTATAATAATATATTTAAAAGAAAATAATATGTAATATAATGAAATATAATGAAAATTAAATTTTGTAATTAAAATAAATATTTAAAAGAAAATAATATAACTACTAAAACTTTTATTTATATGTATTTGGAAAATAAAGATTTAAGTTAATTAAACATATTTTACTATTTTATATTTTATATATTTTGTATATTTCTTACCTTTTTTACATTAAATTCAGGTGGTCTTACATATTTTATATTAAATATTGCAAGATCAGATTCTAATTGTTTTTCTTTAATCTTCATTTGTTTGTATTTCATTTCCATTCTTGATATATCATCTAATGCAACTGTAATGAAATTTATATTAAACATTCAATTAAATAAATGTAAATTATAATTTTAATTTCCTAGGTATATGAATTATTATGCATTTTAATAATTGAATAGCATATTTGAATAAAGTCTTTTGAATAATAAATTAGAATATATTAGATAAATAATTATAATAATGATATAATAATTATTAATAATTTACTTATTATATTAGCTAAAATAATGTGAGAATAGTCTTATTGTACATACCAATCGATGTTAATTCTTCATTTTTAGAAGCAGTTTCTTTGTATTCTTCCCATAATTTTACAAAATCCTTAGCATCTTCTTTAAACTTTTCTAGATCTTCTAACAACATAACTTGGAATTTGTCTTGTTTTTCTTTTAACATGAGTTCCGCTTGAATTAGCAAATTCATATATGCCTTCCATTCCTCATTCATATTTTTATACATATTATAAATATTTTCTGACATTTGTATATTATGTTTATCTTTAAGTACAAATTTACTTTGTTAAATAATGTAACTAAAATGATTTATCTGAAATTCTGAAGTATCTACACTAAATTAATCTTACTTAAAACTCTGACGTTGTCAGATATCAAAGTGATATTTTCTTTTACTTCATCACATTCTAATAAGATTTTTTTTTGATATTCTATACATTCAACCATTTCAATAAGATCTTTGGGTGGTGTCATTACACTAGTTTAAAACGAAATAAACATTTTAGAATTCTATAATATTATAAATATTGTATATATCATTTACCGTGCACTATTAAGTGTCATGTATTCGTAAAAATGTTCAATTAGATTGTCAGTTTTATCTATAAGTATCTGAGAAAAATTTAAATACCATTCTTGGCAATGTTTAATAATTTGCGATTTTAAAATATCGATATGAATAATAGTACTAGCCAATATTGCTTCGGTTTTCAATTCTTTAATTGAACTTAGATATTCTTTATACCTTCAAATCGATGATGAATATTATTATAATATATACATTACACTTGTAATTAGTATCTATTATATTTCGTTTATTTTACATTATAAGTTTTTGATCAAATATTTCAGCTACTGGTTCACTGGCTTTAAACGTTTTAAAGTACTCTCGTTTGTCTATGGTCCATATGTTGTTGTATATCAATAAATGGCTCATATATTTTTTAATTAGTATTAAAACATATTGAATTGCTATTAATATAACATAATTTGAAAAATTATTAATTTATATTTTGTGTTATACATTTCTTTTATAAATATTATATGTTTAGTGAAATTAATTATAATTTTGATTATGAAGTGAATAAATGTATTATTATGTTTTTTTTTTTATAAATATATTAAAAATAATTATTAATTAAAAATTAATATTTATAAAATCACACCGATACGAGTATAATGGAAAATTTGAATATTGATCGTAACTGAATTATAATAAAGAACAAAAAATATTTAATTTTTAATATACTTTTGTCAAGGCTTAACTGCAGATTACAACAAATTTTGTCATGGGCTATTGCGTAACTATATGACATCAAATACGTATTGTTTATTTTGAATGTATGAGTTAATCTAGGGATTGCTTTTATTGCTAAAGCCATGTCCAAATGTGATCTCGCTGAATAAATTGTAAGTTGCAACAAACTAGGATTATACTTCATCTAGTCATAATTAAATAAAATAATATTGCACAAAACATGTTATTAGGATAGTGAAATTCTTACTTGTTTTCCATCTAAGCTAACGTTTATCAGAAATATAGGATAATGTCGTTGTAATAAAATGTTGTTTAATGAATATCGTACATTGAGAATTAGTGATTCGTTTATAAGAAAATCAATTTTTTCTACATAGGTTTCCCAACTAGACTTCATCTAATCCACATTTGAAAATATATTTATTATATAAGTATATTGTATATTATATTTATTATATAGTTAATATTGTAAGTACAGGAGTAAAGAGTTAATTAAAAGTGTTTAATTTAATTTTAATAAAATTAAGCAATTTTGATTATTTTTATAATACTTTATTAAAATCCGGTTGCTTGGTATAGGTACGCTGAGGATGACAATATAAATGTTGAAATATGTATATGATAATTAAGTATCAATATTGTGATTTTGGTTTTTAATAAAATACATGTTTAATTTTTTTGTTATAACATAATAATTAATATTGTTAATTTGTAAAAAAAAGTTACATATAAATAGCCATAATTCATAATATAGGTATATCAAATAATCAAAAATATTATTAAACTATTTAGATTATTATACATACATGTTTAATATGTTTTTCAAATCCTTCATATATCACTGTTACGTACCTTATGATTTCATTGTAAATATTTATTATTTTAATCATCATCATTGCATTGTTGCTAAAATAATTAAGCACTATTAAATTAATATTTACAACAGAGTAGATGAGTATTTTTAAAATTTAGAATCACACCTTATATTGTTGGAGTAATTGTCAAAATTATGTATCATTTCGAATGTGAGTTTTTTTTTAACTAACGGTGTATTAGCTATTTTTTCGCATAATTTTACGATTTCAATATTAGAATATTTAAAGTTATCTTCTGTTTCTTGAACCTAACCGTATTTAAAATTATACAATAAAAAAAAAAAATGAAAGAATGACAATAATTATTAAGAAATTTATGAATAAACAATTACATTAAATAATAATTAATATATACTAATATACTTAACAAATTCTAATGCGTCAAAACATGTACTTATGTATTTTATAACTTGTTTTGATTGAGCCCAAATAAATTTTGTGAATAATGGTTGCATTTGTTTAACACATGCCAGAATTGTTGGATAAAATAATAATTGTTCTTGTTTTGACAATCCTATGCATTATAATTAATATTACATTAACTTGTGATGAGTGACTATAATATTTATTTATTTAGTAAAATTTACAGAGGTAGTCCAAAATTATTACAAAGTATTAAAAAATAATCTTAAAGATATAAAATATATATAGTAGGTTAAAAATAAGTAGACAGAAATCGAATTTAATATTTTTAATATAATAACATAATACGTTATACGTATAAAATGCCGGGAGATATTAACAGATAACAATTAAACTATAGGTATTCTGGTATAGAATAGATATAAAAATCAAGTCAAATCTAGTAATTCCTAACCAGGTATTGATATTGACAGTGACCACAACTTGGTAGTTATTAAGTTTGTGCTGAAAAATAAGAAATTAGAAAAAGTAAAACATCACGGGCAAAAATGGAATATGAGTCACCTAGAATAACCAGAAATCAAACAGTTGTTTGAAAATAAATGTGATGAAAAACTCGAAAAGAAAATGTAAAATTAAGATGTTTGCGATAATATAGAACATAAATGGTAATGCAAAAAGAAATCTATCATCGAGAATACAGAAAAAATATTACTTATGATAAACTGGCTCCAAACCACGAGTGGATAACAATGTAAATAGTTCAAGATATAGAGAGGAGAAGATTACTTAAGAACAAAATAGATGTAGAAAGTAAGGGATAATATAAAACGTTAAGAAATAAAATAAACAGAGAAGCATAAGTAGCCAAGAAATGTGAATCGAAAGAATTGTCAGGAAATACATAATATGATGAAATACAATCAACAGAACAAAGCATAATATATTTCTATATAATATATTATAATATATTTATAATATATTTCTTTAGTTATTTCCAAAATATTAGTAAAAAAAGACATTCATCATTCTAAATCCAATACATTCTTCGCTTCGCTCAGAATCTAATATGATTAATTTTCATCTAACAATATTTGACAAATTTTTATTGTGTCAATTAAAATTGAATTTAATCAATTTAATTGGAATATCTGTCCTAATTATTATTGTAAACAATGGTGATCCAAATGTTCAATGATTACCAGCGACTATAGAATTATAAGTTTTGACCGCCGTTTGGGTTAACTTGCGCACTAGTTTCATATTAAAAATATGTTTGACAAAATCTGTGTACAGTGTTGGGTGGAGTTCTTTTCCAATCAAATTCCAGTATTTTATTTCTCTCATCATCGTATAGATGTCACTTGAAGATAAAATTAAAATTAAAATTATTTCAATTATAATAATAATTATTATCAAATCTATCCTGAATATATGTGTTAAAGGAAAACATTAAAAATACTCTGCTATATTAACGGTGAATGTCCAATAACCACAGGGCAATTGTTGTGCAATCATTATATGTTTTTGAAGTTGTTCTTCGATTTTAGGATCAATCTGTTTGCTCCATAATTGAAATATATCAATTATTAATTTTCGATAAGCATTTTTGTATAAAACATATATTTTGCTAAATTGATTAGCGATTGGACTAGCCATTAACCATGGTCTACTAGCGATTATCTAAAATAATTTATATATACGTATAATATATTATAAAGACACTATTTTTTCTATCATAAATATACTATAATTATTTTAGTTAATTATAAATATATGATGAAAAAATCACATTTTTTAGGCTGGATATCCTTTTATGGTTAGTTGTGGCCAACAGGCCAATACCAGAATATTTGGGCAGAAGAGAATAGATTCGATGTTTCTTGGCAGAAAATCGTTCAATTGCAAGTTCAACTCTCTTTATTAAATAATAATACAACTCTCCTGTTTTCTTTCGAAAAAAAAATTCAAGAGGTGGCCATTCAGAGAAATAAAGTAAACTCTGCAATATATTCATTCGGTCCAATGAGTTGCACACAGTGTTCATAGCCATTTCTATTAATTTTTCGATTTGTAAACACAAATCCTTGAGTTGATCTTGAAAGCTACATTAGGTACAAATAAGTAATTATTTAAAATTTATTTTTTATCTTTAATTACGTATTTAAGCAGTTTTTTCCCAGAAAATCTTATTTTATCACACTTTCGTGCTCTAAATTCGAAAGATAATATGGAAAAAAAATGTACCTATTTATATATCCAATCACAATATCGAATTTATCTGTTAAGCTGGCGACATACATGCATATTTTTTTTCTTTAATGCAGTAGAATATGGTAATTTAATGGAGGTTAGAATGTACCATATATGTCTAGTAATGTAATAGTCTAATGACCATGATTGTATGATTGTATGATTGAATTTATTGTGTAGCTAATTTGCACTTTGTTAATGATTTGACAAAAGGATATTAATTCAGTTTGATTGTTGCATTATTATTGTGTTATAAAATGTATATCCTCCGGTGAGTAACGTAAGAAATATGTTTTGATAAGCTAAATAATCTAACCAACGAGCAGTTAATGAATTAAAATTAAGCAAAATATCTTGCCGAATATATAACCTGTTAGCATCCTAACTCCAGGCATACCAAAATACTAACGTTATTTTGCAACGATACATTTAATCATAATGCGCAATATAAATTTAAGTTGCCTATTTATTAAAATAATGCTAGATACATTTAGTATAATATACTTAATATTAAACATGTATTACATATTCATATGGTATATCCAATCAGTATTTTCCAAATTAAAAATGTGTAGTAGCGGAGTTCTCAAATTATTAACAATGATATTAAAATGATGTTCATTATTTTCTATATACTCTTCATAAAACGCACCGGGTGCAAACGTAAATTTCGGTTTTGGTATATCCAAATGTTTAACATTTATCCTAAATGATATTTGTGAATAAATATAGGTATAAGATAATTCAATATTACAATAAGTAGATGTATTAACATCTTATACCTATTAAAGACTATTTTCGATTTTAATATATATTTTAAATCTTGACAGCGTCGTATGAATGAATGCAGGTTTTGTGCTTTCAAGACAACATGATTTTCATTTTGAGAATTAAACAAGACGACTACCTGTTCAAAACATCCATCGATGTTAAATATAACATCATTAGGTACGGGAAATTCCTATAATTTATAAAAAATAAGTAAATTATTACTTCATTAAACTGGGTTAAAAATATTTCACAACACTCTAAACATTTGTGTACTAAATTCAATATTAACTGGACGTCAGCATCTAATACAATGGCTGTATCTATTGTATTTCGGCATAAAAATATAACCTGATTACTCAGATAATCACATAAATTGTTGAAATTAAATCTAAAATTAACAAATTATAAATTAAAAAACACTATAAAATTGTTCATAAGATACGTATTATAATCCGAAATAATTTATGCATTACGATTTATTGTAATAAGGTGATGTATCGTAAATGTAAATAATTTTGAAAAATAAGTCTGGTAACAGAAACATTATATTATCTAAAGACATCACGTCGTATAATTCCATGGACGGCTGCTTTAAAATTTGTAAATAATTCATGTTGGAAGTAGCTTCAATTATTGCTTCCTGAAATGTTACAAAGTTAGGTATTACATTAGGATTTTGAATATGATACAAATGTTACCTACCTATATGCAATTATAATATTGAACATTATTTAAATTTGGTTGTTTAACGTTTAACCAATTACAGGGTAATGTAAACGAAACATATGGTACATATTTACTTTTGTATTTTAAAAATTAAATCATTTATTATATTTTGTTTTAGAGAAAAAACCAGGAACAATATAATAATATAACTCATTTACATTTTAAAGTATTTGAGTAGGTATCCAGTTATTGAATTTCATAACGCGAGCAAACAGCCTAGTAAAAACATTTGTGTTCACAAAATGCACTAAAATACGATTATAAAATAAGAAATGTGATAACTATATGAAATACTGACGAAATCCATTTTAATTATTATATCATATTATTTAAAAAATAGATACATTCCTAATAAGAGTTAGAGTACAATTTTTCATTAGAGTTTGAAATTATCCATTTACTCGTAAAATAATAATAATAATTTTTTTGCGATTCACTTATTATGATGCATGTTTGAAGTTTGATATTCGAATTTGAACAGAAAAGTGACAATAATCATTGTTATTAATGAATTTAGTTTCAATTCTTTAAATTTATTTTGTTCGGCTTAATTTTTTATAAAATATTAAACTATAATATTTAATAATATACTGTGATAACGTTGAAGGTATATTAATTTCTCAGTAATATTTTGCGCGGACCGTTTCTTTATAGTTGTTATATTATTATTATTATGAAATATAATATTTTAATCGTTATGGGCATACATCACGATCGATTTACTTTGGTAATAAGAACGACTAATGAATAACATTCACATTGATTTTGGTTTTTGACGATATACAGTTCGTATTACACAAATACGTGAAATCCGTCTTGAACGCAAGCGTTCCGAATTTCTGATGAGATTCACAAGAATATACTATACAATAATATATTATTATTCATTTTATTCAATAACATCAAAACAACCATATTTGTGTATACCTATATACTATATAATATTTATACTCTGTCTGGCGCTATTAAATTACCCTTACAAAGTATCTACTCGTACATATCAAAGGAGCCACTTTGCCACAGATTTTCTAAGCGAAGACGTTAGATGTATTTTTATTATACATAATATGCAACACAATATTATATTATATACATATATCTAAATCTAATACTAACTTCCAAATTTTACGATAAATTCTATCTAATGTATCATTGCATGTTTACGACGTTGTTTTATTGAAATCGTTTAATAGTACCTACAATACTTTATGTAAAAATGTAATAAAATTTCGGCTGACGAGAAAAACATTTTTTTTTTTTTTTTTTTTTTTACCAGGTTCGTTTGATTTCTTAACAGTTTTTCACAATTTTTTTCCATTCCCGCTCATGTGTTTACAAATTACTAATATTAGGTAGCCGATAAAAAAAAACTCACCAGACTGCGAGCACAGTGTATAATAAGTGTATTATTGAGGTACGCGAAAGAGAATCGAAATGGATAGAATAAAAATTAAAAATTATTCGATAGAAATATTTAGGTATTTTTGTACAATTTTTATAATATAGGTATGTAATAATATAATAGTGTTATTACACATAATTATATCGTAAAATATCTGTAGGTACCCACATCGACACGTTGAAACAAAATTTTTGCCGTTTTTTGGTATAAATCTATTATAATACAATATATGTATATAATTTTAATCTATCGATTGTTATTACCTCCAAACGATCGATCATGTCATCAAACAATTGTTCAAAACCAGATTGATAAGTTCTCAGATGATTCATCATGGTCACCACCTCTTCGTTTTTGGTTATGGCAATTATAAACTCCAAATCTTCGACTATATAAAAATACCAATAAAATCCTTTATGTGAGAGCATAATATTAATGTATTATTTTACTAACGTCTTTCCTTCCAGTATTCAAGTTCGTCGATGATGTGCAACATATTATATTCGCATTGACTCGGAATCCGGCGATCGTCTTTTATATTAATCGCCACGTTTATGTGCCATCCGATCAACAGACCTTAAATTTTATTTCACATAAAATTACAATAATGAAATTTAATGAATCCCTTCCCTTGTTCCCTTCTCAATATAACCAAATGAGTGGGCTAAATTGTTTCCTAAACATTAAACATTATATCCATTTTTAAGATAAACAATATTATTTTAACAGTAATTAAATTTTAAAAAATATGTAGTTTCATTTTCAATTACAAAATTTAATTAATACCTATTTTATATAAAAAAAATGTCACGAGAGATGAACAACTAATAATCTCAGGACTCGAGAATGAGAAAGGACAGGTGAATATTATATTATAATTATGTTTGCTAACTTAAGTTACGTATTATATACATATTACTTAAGTATATATTAAAACGACAAAAGAGTTGATAGATTATAATCGTGAGTTTTAAAGATTATTTAACTATGGTACAAGTACATTATATTATATTAAAATAATATTATTTAATAATACATTATATTTTATATTATGTCTAAGGTGATAAGTATACACAATAGCCAATGATATTAATTCAGAATTTATATTCTAAAAATTGTTTGTGTTCACATTCTATTACACAATATTAATTTTATTAAATATTAATTTTTCTACAAAATATAGGACTTTGAATATGTCGTAAAATTCACGCTTTTATGTATATAATGTTTGATAAAATTGACAGTTTTGAGTTTTAAGATCTGTATATTTTACTGAAGTATACTCACATATTGATATTACTTAATATGATTTTAAACTATTAGAAAAATCCCAAGTCTTAATTTTTTTTTATATCTGTTTAAAATTGATATTTTTAGTTTAAATCTTAGAATCCATACTAATATTCTTCTTATTATTTCTCAATACTTTTACAATAAAAATGAATACTAAAACCCAAAAATTTGAAAATTTTTTTGAAGCATTTTGATATATATCTTAATAAATTTCTAAAATTTAGGAAAATCTCATAACTCAATTTATTTATAGGTGTTTAAATTTCTAATTTCAGTAAAATTTATATTTAATTATTTATATGGATTATTTATATTATATTTCAATATTTTACAATAATGTTAAATAAAATTGACAAACAATTTTATGATATGGGCATTTAGGTGACAAGGGATTTTATGAGCATTTATATTGAACTTGGAAACTTAAAAATTTTATAAGATGTTCATTTATGTAATATATGTGTACCTATATGGTCCCTGTATATATTTGTGATAAAATTTTGCATTTTAAATATTTATTAAAAAATGTCAAAAATTTAATCAATACCTACATTATCTAACTGAACTTCGCCCAGAATCATTTTTTTAAATGAAATGATTTATCATTGCATTTAAATTCTAATTAAAATTAAATACTATGATTTGCACACATGTGTCCCTGCGGCAGGAGTTTCAGCTCTTCTTCTTTTTATTATTGCAAAATCAAATTTATAGAACATAGAATTTCGATTCATCTACTTAGAGGGGTAGACTTATCGTATATAGGATGATGTATATACAATGTAAAATTTTTGGTTTAATACATAAAATATTATTACGAGAACCTACCAATAATATGATGTAGGTATATATATTATATATTGACCTGGAATATGAATGCATGCTCGAAGATTACGTTTTATAACTTTTATAATTCGTATAATATTATTGTTATATTTAAACCCATTTTGTCGTTTAATGGTCACTCAATCAACAAAAAAATCAATTCGGTGAGTGGTCACATCGACAGACGTTTACACAAAGTCGCCACAATGGAATCGTCGATGTAATTCCAAATATTTTCTGACTCGCACGTATTCTCTTCAACTGTGAACGTCACCCTTATCGTTTTACTTATAATAATAGGCTCTCACCAGCCTGCACGGTATTATTCCACCCTCTATAATATCGAATTCCCATAGACAGGTTAGTTCAAGTCTATATTATACAACGTATTACACATCAATAATATCATAAATGGCAGTTACGATTATATAACAATCCGTATCAGATAATATGTTTATATCAACCATCTTTATCGTTCCAAAACACGTCTTGTCTTCGAAAATATTATTTGATACAATCACGAATACGCTACCCTATCCAACGTGAATTTACCCCGTCCACGTATTATATTTCGTAGGTTTACGTATTGTATTGTACTCTCGAAGAAGACCACATTGATGTTAAAATCAAACCCATGTACCTATCTCGTATAACTTTCTATATACGCTCTCATCCGATAAAGATATTATTATATTATATGAACACATTGAACACGAACAAAGTCTTTTGAACAGAGTTACTATTTTATATTGTATAGATAATAATTATTTACAACCTATTCCAATTTTTATTACATAGGTTAGCAGCCTGTTCATAAATCAATCATTCGTTAGAAGGTAAAAAAAGGGGTAAAAATAAATACTAGTATGTTTATTATTATTTAACAAAAAAAAAAAATAAATAAATAAATAAATAAATAAAAAAACAATTCATATTCACATCAGGATATAAATTGATTTAATAAAATCTGTTATTTTTAATTATTTTCCATAAATCGACAAAGCAAAAACAAATAACATTATTTGATCAGGTTGTGTCTGTTAAAAAAGAAATGTTAGTAATGTATAATTTAATGTGAGTACCTATATACGATTATCACATAATTTTTTTTGAACAAATATTATTTTTCAATGATCATTTAAAATAATATTTATGTTTTTATCAATTTTATCCGTTTATGTCTAAATTATTCGTTTTTAAATTAAATTTTTCTATTATTTATCCAGTATCTACTGGTAATAATATAGGCTATATAATTATATAAATTATATATTATTATAATTTCAAAATATATTATATCTAAAGTTACTGTTTTGTAATATTTAATACCTCGTATAATGAATATTTTAAGAAATAATATACATATTTAAATTTAATTTATTCGGTCTATCCCGTAAAGATTAGAATTCTTATAATTATGGACCATGGTTAACCTTATTGAGTGACTTTGAATAATAATAATAAATTAATAACTAACCTTCAAGTCTTCTAATAGTTTCTTCTTCACTATCTTCCGCATTAATCATTATTGCGTTTTATAACTTTAGAATTAAATAAGAAAACGAAAACAAGTAATACATTACATATGACAAAAAAACATTTACTAGATATATCGTTCACATGAAAACAATAACAATCAAGATAATAATATTATTATATTACTAATTTTGTTACTATAGATACATCGCGTATCCATCTCGTGAAAATTCATTCAGTAATAATATATAAATCTATGTGTCTGACGTTTTTTAAATGTTAAAAAAATTATTTTAACCCAATAAAATATGCAAACAACAGTACATTATACGAGTATTAGTAAAAATATCATCGTAATTTGAACTTAATTCATTGATAAATTGATGAAATTTTATCATTGCGATTGTCCAATAAACTTACTGAACTCACATTTCGTTGTGCATGATATTGCCATGAATTATAATAATATTATATATTACAATATTCTCGTGCGATTGTAATAATTTTCAATTTTTATTTAGCGACATTGAAGTAATTTTTTTATGATTCATAGCAATATAATTATATTATATTGGAATTTTATTTTTTTTTCAAAGTATCATTTGAACTTTATAGTTTTTCCATCAAACTATACATAATATAATAGTCATATACGTTTCGTGAAGGTTAATAAAGAGCAATTAATATTATAATGTATACACCAAAACAATGTAAAATATGCGATTAAATTTTGAAACCACAAATCTGTCGTCCGTTTGAATGTGTACATACAGTTTGAGTTTTCCGTAAAACGTCAAACACATTTCGAGTAGGTAACGTAAAATGGGTAGGTAGATATAAAGTATAATAAGTTGTTTTGTATTCTATATATTATATACCTGTGACCCGGTAACATGTCAAACTGTTAAAGTGATGTTCGAATGTATAATAAGTATAATTTCAGACTTTTAAATCGTCTGTTTATGATATAATACATTATTATATAGGCAGGTAGTTTAAATAATGCGCTCGTATTATTTCATATTTTGTGTAACGTTAACGTATATGACGCTTGTATTTTCACGTATAGGTACTGGAAAACAAATAATAATAATATGATTATACGCACAATAGAATTATTGTTATTATTATGTGGCACACGTTCGGTCCTTTCAGATATTTTGTGTCTGTTATTTTCTAATGAATTTCAAGTAATTCCCTCAGGTATCAAAAATCTGATTATACGTAGCAGATGCCTATAATTCAATTTAAAGAAGAGATTATATTTATGAGCCATCAGCCATGTATACTTTTCCACAGTCACATCATTTCTTTGATGTAAGATTCGACGAGTTGATCTGAAATATAATATACGTCATGTACCCGTACGCGTCATATTTGTGTGGAATTATTAATTAGTTACGTTTCACCAAAAAATAACAAGTCAACAATTCAAATTTCAAATACGAATATATTATGCTACTTAAACGTATAAATAATACTTTTTTAATGTTCGATAAATTGTCGCGAATGCCAATAATCAGAAACATTTGTAAAAATCAAATTTATTATTATAAAAAATAAATATATTTTAATTTTATAAGAAGAGTTCTTGTGGATATTTATATTTAATAAATAAATAAAAACCCAAGTCCACAAAAAATTTACTTTATTATTTTAGTAAATACGTATTTCGACAACATCTTCAGTACTAAACACAGACTGATCAGTCTGAGGATTTGGAGTCAGAGGATCAGTCTGTGTTTAGTACTGAAGATGATAACATCGTTGTCGAAATACGTATTTACTAAAATAATAAAGTAAATTTTTTGCGAACTTGGGTTTTTATTTATTTATTAATAAATAAACATATGACTATTACATTGTACACTTCAGGAATACCTCTGAATTATTAAAATGAAATCTTCATTACAATTTTGGTATTTTTACATTACATAATAATAAATAATGATACATGTTATGTCGTATACGATGTTCATTTGTAGTAGGTACACGAATTATTAATTTTTAAAAATTATTAAATATTAAGTAATTTACATACAAGTATAATTTTTATATTTCCATCAACACTGTTTGTTAATTTTTCCACCTCAATATTTGAATGAGGATTTTTTAAATATTATGATTAATTATATGAATTTTATAAAATATAATATTATTAGTTTTATAGTTATGTATTGCTTCTATTTTCTATATTTCTTGAGAATAATATTCTTCGTAGAATTATTACGATATATTCATAATAATATATTTATTTTACAATAATTTATATCATTTTGTAAAGTTTAAAATAAAAATAATATTATAGATAGACATAATAGGCGCATATCAGGAGTGGCTTTTAGGGAACTAGACCCCCATAATATATTCAAGTCCCCCCCAAATAATATTGTCTTTTTAATTTTTATTTAAAAATAAAAACATAGAAAAAGACAAAAATAAAGTAATTTCATTAAAATCATTAATCCAAAAATGTTTTACATTATATAACAGTATTTTACTCGTATTTCTATCTCCCTATATATATGGTTATATTATTATAACAAATTAAACTTAAAAATTGCACATTTATTTTCAAAACCGAAGACTTTGGTTAGTTAGTTGACAAAAACGTCTCATTTTATTAAAATTAATAAAATTTTCTTACATATAATTTGTATTTTTATGTTGACAATTTAGCCAATATATTATGGGGGGCTTAAGTTCTCCCTCCCCCCATTTGTACCTATGGTAGATATAGTGAGTCTTTAAAATTATTAATATAACATTATATATTATACATTAGTATATATTGTATACGAATAATAAAATAATCGATAAAGTACGTGAGAAGAGTATACGTTTAATGCATTTGACCGTTTGCGAGAAAAAAATTTTGTTCAGAGTACTTTCTGTTTGGTAGGTAAAACTACTAACTATATATAATGTGTATCCTACTACAAAATAGTTGTGTTCGCGTATGCAACATAAATATTGTTTTTTCATTTTACAGGTTGTTTTTTTTACGTTACCGTTCAATTTGTGCGTTCCATTCGTTCCAATATTGATCACGTGTAATTTTTTATAAATTCATGACGTTTTTTTTCGTTAAAAATATAGATATGGTATGGTATGTATATTATATATTATATCGATGAAGGAAATTTTAAAAATAATATAGTTTTACTATAAGTATAACTGTAATAGTTATTGGGTTGTGTTTTTAAATGTAATATTTTGTTTTTTAAAAAAATTTTAATAATTTTTAAAATTTAACGTATCTCATTAGAGAATATTATTAATGTGCATTTTTATTCAATCGTTAAAATATTTCTTATCAAATGTAAAATTTCTACTTTAATTTAATTTTATAAAAAAAATAAATAAATAAATAAACCAAGAACCCAAAGTATACTTAATAAATCAATTGAAAATAATTTCTGGATAAAGATTTATTATTTTATTTATTTTCAGTTACAACGAGAAAGTAGTTTTATATGAGATTACGACAGTTATAGATTTGTTGTTTTGTTATTACCTACCTTGTATTGTTGTTTACTTACATGCTATAGCAATGATGTATACTAATGTCTAGACTTTAAATAAATTGTATATTTCGTATTATATTATTTTGTTTATCTATACATTTCTTGCTTTTTTTTTTTTGCTTTTATAATAATTGAAAATATTTCGTTTGTGTCATAAGCCATTTTTCAATTGAAAAATCAATAAGTTAATAATAACTTATTTATCAACTTTACAATATTATTTTAGTGTTTCTATTTATTTATTTTATTTTATGTTACTCAATATAACATAATCATAATTTAAGGATATTTTTATAGTGACTATAAAATAAAATTAATAATAATGATATTTATAGTATAAATGATACGATTTAATACGATGTCAGTGCTACATGTAAAAAAAAAAAATTAAAATTATTATCGTATAAATTCGAAAATTTTCAATTAATTTACTTATTATTATATAATATTATGTATTCGTTCATTTACAACATACTCGTTAATAATAATTATAATTTTATTTTGTTAGGTTAAAAAGTTTTTAATTAACGTACGGTATATACATAGGTACATTGCGTAGTATAAAATAGTCATTGTACTTACATCGTTATGATGAATATCGCATACATTATTGCAATTTTTTCCAAACAAAATTTGAAATGTGTTCGATTCAAACGTTAAAATGTTATATTAGGAGCTGCTAATTTCGGCATATTATGACAAATCGTAGATTAAAAGTACCTATATAATATTATACTCGTATTTTAAAATCTACTCATTTTTTACGGGCATAGGTAATAATCATAATAATTATACGATGTTGCAGTATTATAACGATGGACACTTTATTTATAAATATTGGAATTCTCATGAACACTATGTATAATGATAATGCGTTGATTATGTTTTATATTATTATATAGTAATTATACGTGTACAATTTTAGTCACCCTATATTCACGGTTCATACAGCAAGTCATATCGGCATAAATTAGTATATTATTCCGTTTTATCCTGAACAGTATAATTTGTGACTTTCATAATAATAATATTATTATGCGTTTGGAACAATAGACATGCCAAAGGGTGTTATATGCCAATTAATCAATAGGTATTATTAATCTAATGGTTTTTGAATCCGTGAACTCACTTAATTTGTTTTCCGTATACTCCGAACTAGACGTTAAATTAAACGTGATGGCGAGTGCATGACTTGCTTATTTAATTCAAAAGCTTTTTCAATTTCTCTCCCAAATGATTATAGTCAATCACTCGGTCATGTTCAATAATATTTTTCGTTGGACGTTATTCCAGAAACGAAACACGAAGGAAACTCACAAAAGAACATAAATCATCAAAAAAAAAAAAAAGTTCAGATTAAATATTAATCAAGTTTATATATAATATAATATATATATATATGTAATTATTATTATCGTGATGAAAATATAAAAGTATAAAAATATAAAGGACGAAAAGAAAAGAAAAATGATATTAATTCTACATTTTAATTTTTTTTTTTTTAATACGTGTATTAGACGGTCATTTCAAATTAGTGTTCGTCTATATAATATTATCTTATTCGTTATTCGAAGACGATCGAGATGTAATCTTTTTGTTTATATTATTATTTATTTTATCCGTATGTTGTATTTGATGTCGGAAAGTATTTTCAAAGTAATATTCATTCAAGAGATAAAAAAAAGATTCAAAAGATATTAATTTAAAAATACATTTTTTCCTCGTATTTTTTTTTTTTTTATTAAAATTTCAGCAAGTCAATTGATTGGTTTCTATACTTTGTATATTATTTTATCAAAGAATTTTTGCTGAATTTTTCATATAAAATATAACTACGGTTCTTTCAATGTAATATAGCTATATATAGTTATAGGTATACGTGATTCATTTGAAAATTCCGTACGATAACTTATATAATATTGCAATGATAATATACATTGATCTAACGTTTACTACCTACAGTAATATATATAAGTTTTTATATTTCAAATCCCCCCCCCCATAATTAAATTTACTTAATTTATTGACAAAACATTAAGTAGGCAATTAATCAACCAAGATTTTAATTCTTTTTTTATTAAATTATTATTACCTATATAAATTATTATTATTATTAGTGTCAATATTTATTGTTCAATTTTACATTTTGATTTAGTAAATTTTATTTGGCCGTAGGAACTTTAATATAAAGCTCCATTTCTCATTAACCTTAATGGGCTTATAATTTATATCTAGTTTAATTTAAGTTGACGTAATGACAAAATTTACGGCGAAATAATCGATATCGCATTAGTAATAGTTACTATAACGTTATACTCAGTGCTTGATTTGAGGGGGGACGCGGGGGGACGGAGTACCTCTTCTATTTTTTATTTTTTTGAGCGTACCCCTACTAATTATTAAATCCCCTATGATATTACATGTACTTAAGCATATTAGGGGGGACGCTAATTTTTTTGAAAGTCTGATAGTCCCCCTTCTTTTTTTTCTCCAAATCAAACACTGGTTATACTTATACGTAGATTGTAGGTATAAAATATTCATCTTAAGGATATATACCTACAAGTAACAGTTACATTTTGAATAATATAAATTGTTCGTTAACAATAATTTCGATTTCAATAATCATTGATGATAAAAACATAATATAAGCAATACATTTTATATTTTTATGGTTTTTATTTTTGTATTTTTCACAGCGTTTATAATCATACGTGATTGAACGTGCAATATTATGCGAGGAAACAGTTTATATACGTATATGATTAAAATTTCATTATCGGTTTATCCTATAATAGATATACCAGAGGTAATATAATTTTAATGAATATTTCATACGTATTATGATTATACCTAATCTAATATAATAAATTTTAAAATGATAATTATAAATTTTAATTAAAAAATCGTATACGTCATTAGCTTATTTATATAATATTGGTCTATTTTAAATAAATACCGTAATATTTTAATAGGCAATTTGTGTTTTTAAATTTTTACGTGTTCTTAGTATAGTATTATATAAAAAATTATTTATAATCTATCGATAAATTATTTTGGTTTTAGTTATAAACTGCAGAACACACACACAGTATAACACGAACAATATATTGTAACGTGTGGCGTTGTACAAACTGTCATTCAAATTCAACTATATTATGTTATATATTTGATATTTATTCGCATTGATATTCTAAAGTCAGCGCGGATATTATCAAAGTTGTTGATTTTATTAGATTCCTAGTAAGAACAAAAATGAGATTCTTATTATTTTTTAAAGTGGAAATCTTTTCATTGTCTTGTTCTGTGACAGTTAAATGCACCGTAGTTTAATAATAATAATAATAATAATGATAATAATAATGAAAAAAATAAAAATAAATAAATAAAAAATTCCATTACGAATAGTGTAAATATATTTTGTAGGTATTTGAATTTCTTCGTATTTTTCTGATGCAGCAGTGTATTTGATTTGGAATTATTTTACTATACATTTCAAGCATTCCAACAATATTCGTTGTTCCAAACATCGTCCGTACAGCGTTATTTATTTAGATACGATCAAATAAAATAATTATTTTGATAATATTTATATGAATAATATTATTATAGAAACTAATTTCCAGCAGTGAAATATTTCAATTTAATATAAAGTCGAAACAATTCTGTGGTTAAATTTAAAATGCATTATATTAATGTTCGAACGGTATATAAAATTATATTATTATATGAATATAGTTCGTTAAAGTATGTAAGTATAGAAAAGTATCCCTCGTGCGATGAAAACCGACTATAATTATTCGCAAAATAATAAAATATAGTGTGTTAATTCGCGTTCTATTTAAATCTAAAATTATTTAAGTAAATGTACTCATACTCAATTTTTATACTAATACAATTTTTTTTTTTTTTTTTAACTATTTATGTATAATTAAGAATTTTATTTTATTTCGTATCGTCTTCCATTGTTATAATTAATCATAACAACAATACACAAACCGTTATTTTTTGTAACGTATTTTGATTTTACGAATAATGAACAATAAAAAAACATTGTATACAGATTTATATTATTATCGAGTTTTACAATAAAAGGTATAAGGTATATTATAATACATAATAATTAAATATACGCGTGTCATGTTTTTTTTTCTTTTTTTTTTGTTAACACGACCAGGTTAATGGTATTATTTATCAACATAATATAACAACCGGCCGTATATATTATAACGAAATAACAATTCGATTGAATCAGTAATCGCTTGTCCAGTCCATTAAATTTTGTACATATATACATGTAACGTTAGCCGAGTAGGGTCAACCGGAATAGAGGTATAATACGCATACCACGGTACCTATGTATTGTAGGTATATACCACACAGGACATAATGATTTATATAATTTATTATCTATAATAGGCACAATATTATATATATATATATATAATATGCAATTAACCTGTAACGGCGTATAGGAGGGTGAGCGAATTGGAATTTCGCTTTATGCGCCAACCTATACTCTAACGCGATTTGGATTTATCACTAAATATGTATTGGCCATAAATAAATGTGTAATTTAAAACAAATATAAGTTTTAAAAACACATAATTTGATGAATTCCGAATAGATAACATAAAATAGTATCTAGGTACATCTTTAGTTATATAAATTACGTCGTAATGAAAGTTTGAGTACATTTTAAACTAAACTTTATACATTTTTATTAATATTCACAGTGTAAGATAATGTATAGAAGTTTTTTATGTAAATATTATATTTATAGAATAATAATATTATAAATAGTACATTAATGGACAAAATTAGATTTTTTTTTTTTATTTTGCTAAAATTGCAATACTTCTTCTAATTTACCTTATTGACGACAATCCACAATCTTCTATTAATTACTCGTAATATTATGAAATTTGTTTTAAATAATTCTTAGTTGATCTTAGTATCTAAACTATATTTCGTACTAAAAAATTAATAAAAGTTTAAAGCAATTATTTTTCTAAAGCGTAATTTATATATACGAGTATTACATTGTTTATTTTGTGCTTACAATATTCACAGTATAGTATAAATTTAGATACAAATTTAAAAATAAATTTCAAATATTTACAAGCAAACGAAATATAATTTATATAATATCGCTGAGGTATAAACGCTGAAAACCTTCAAATAACCCATGAATAAAATGATTAAAATGTACCTACTAGTAATTTTTTTGAAATCATACAATTTTTTGGGTTCGATTTCATCTTAAATTGTTCGCTTAAAATAAAATATTACGTGAAAATATTTATACTCGTATAGTCGTAATATAACAAAGGTCATTAATATAAAACATTTTTTTAAAATACATTTTCAAACTTATACTCTTGAATTATTTATTCGGTAATAAGAATAATTATGTGGAAAAAAAAGAAGGCATTTTTAAAGAATATTTATGTTGAAAATTATTATTTTGAATACATTATTCAAAATACATGACGTGATATATATTACATTATATGTATATAGGCGGAAATCTACTGAAATTTTTGGTGGGCTAATATTTACCGCAGCATTACATCAAGTTGAGTACCTTGATGTTAAGATAATCCAATTTAATAATTATTATTTATTGGAGTTATAAGACATAAAATTGTAAAAACGAAAACGAATTATTGATACCATAAAAATAATTATAAATAATAAATCTACTATAATAAAATATAATAATAATACGACAAATATTTGAAGCCCCCTCAAGTCCCCTCTATTTCGGCCTATATGCATAGAATTGCATATTGTGCTGATAAATTCGTTTTAATTTTAAACCGATTTATATAAATTAATGTAAAAAATTATTTTCTTAAAAATAATATAAATTATAAAGACATTAATATCTAATTAATATACATAATATTATGATGAGCACAGTGTATGAGTACAATATATAAAAAGTTGAACAAACTTTTAAGTTAGTTGAAATGTAATTTATGAGAAACGACACTGTGTAAATCCAAAACTATATGGTTAGCAATATTTATTTATACGTCGTGTATTTAGAAAAGAAATATTATTTCAAAACTGGTAACATTCATTTTTATACGACACTCAGTAGTTGATAAGTGGAAAAATGCATTTCATATTATGGTTTTAGGATAAAAAAAAGATTGAAATTTTTATAACGCATATACGACCGTATTTCGTATTCATATGATAAATATTAAATTTCCACAATCTTTATATTTGTATAGAAGTTGAAAATCTATTTATCCTTTATTCTAGTAAATCCAATTCAAATTATAATGTATTCAACTTATATTATATTTTTTTTTTTTACTTTCAAGAAAATAACGTATATACGTACTTGCCGATCAGTATTGGATACTTTGTATTTACAATATTTTTTTTTATAAATCCCAATTTTTTCTTTACCTTTATTATACTATATTATGCATACATAAATTAATATATAAATATATATATATAATGTAAACTGGTATTTTTTCCACTCCAATATAACGTGACCTTATTATGATTCCTATCAATCTATCGAATTTTAAATATCTTTATACGTTGGTTTGGAAAATACAAGAGAAAAACGTAAAATAAATTATATTACATAATTGGATAATTTTAAATTTTAAATATTTTAATTACATTATAAGAAAAAAATAATCATATTTATGTTTCTATAATGAAAATTTAATATAAATATATATTATTATAATTTATTTTTTATTTTGTTTTATTACTATATAATATAATTTACAACTTATAAGTTATATCTGTTTTTGTGTAATATTTTCATAAAATTATTAATATTACACTTAAACTATATTCATTTGATCAGCGGTTTTCAATCTTTTAAGGAGCGCGACTCCCATAGTTTTTACATTTATAGGATAAAAAAGTAGTTTCAAAAAACTTATTTTTTTTTTTAAATTTTTATACTTATTTACTACTTTATAATATTAATATACAGACAACTAGTTGCCAAGCGCCGACTTTATCGTCATCTTTTATCAAAATATTTTTGCGATTACGACGCTCTAAAAATACCCGTTATAATAATTCTGACGGTTTATTAAATAATTATAAGTCGATTGTAAATAATAATAAAATTTTATATAACTGTCGTTATATAGAGAATAGGGGATTATATTTCTTTATATTTCTATATTTCTATAGTTTATAGTCTGTACAAATTAAAAAAAAAAAAAACATAAATTTCTTACAATCTTTATAATTAAGAAAACTTCTCGCGACCCATAGTTTGATAAAAACTAAATCTATAACTTTGGACACATAGATAATATATTGATATTAATTCCATTTAAAGTAGATATAATTTTTATGACTTAAAAATGACAACACAATATTGTTTAGTAAATAATTATTATCCTATTAATTGTTTTAAGTTAACGTCTAATAATATTGGGCAAAAATATAAAATTGGTTATACAAAATCTTCAAATAAAGTATTGTAATATTTAAAACTATACAATTCATTAGATATATACACCATACATAATATAGTGCCTAAATATTAACGTAATTTTAGATTCTGAGCGAAGCGAAGAATGTATTGGTTTTACAATGATGTGTGATTTTTTTTTGTTTTTTTGTTTTATTTTTTATTCTGAAGACATTTTTACTACCCGAAATAATGCTCCGATTATCACGAATAGGGTATGTTTCCGGTAGCAAAGTGGATCTAGTTGGTACTTTATTTAGGTCATTTTTTGAATTTCTCAAAATTGACCCTAAGCGGTAGAAAAAACTTGGAAAAAATGACGAAAAAGCGGCATTTTTCACGAAAATGAAATTTTGACAAATTCAATTTCTATATTTCACGATAACTCAGGCAATTTTTAAGATAGCGACCTGAAAATTTTTTTGGGTGTTCACATAGCTATTATACATATGTGGTAAAATTTTGGAACCGTTATGTTAATTTTTCTACAAAATATTAGGCTTTGAATATTTCGTAAAATTCACGTTTTTACGTATATAATGTTTGATAAAATTGGCAATTTTGGGTATTTTGGTCTGAAAATTTTACTCAAGTATACTTACATATTACTTAACATTATACTAAAATATTATAAAAATCCATTGTCAAAATTTTTTTTTATAGCCGTTTTAAGTTGATATTTTTAGGAAAACGAAAATCTTAGAATCCATACATATAAATAAATATTCTGAAAACACTTTTACTACCCGAAATAACGCTTCGATTTTCACGAATAGCGAGTTTCAGATGTAAAAGTGGATGTAGATGGTACTTTATTTAGGTCATTTTTCGAATTTCTCAAAATTTACTATAAGCGGTAGAAAAAACTTCGAAAAAATGACGAAAAAACGGCATTTTTCACGAAAAATGAAATTTTGACGAATTCACAATTTCTACATTTCACGATAACTCAGGCAATTTTTTAGATAGAGACCTGAAATTTTTTTTGAAGGTTCACATAGCTATTATATATATGTGGTAAAATTTTGGAAACGTTTTTTAAATTTTTCTACAAAATATTGAACATTGAATATTTCGTAAAATTCTCGTTTTTACGTATATAATGTTTGATAAAATTGTCAATTTTTGGTATTAAGGTCTGAAAATTTTATTGAAGTATACTTACATATTAATTAACATCATACTAAAATATTAGAAAAATCCCTAATCTAAATTTTTTTTTATAGCTGTTTTAATTTGATATTTTTAGTTCAAACGAAAATTATAATCTGACTGAACTTCGCTCAGAATCGTTTTTTCGAATGCAATGGTTTATCATTGCATTCAAATTATAAATAAAATTAAACGCTATGGTTCGCACACCTGTATCCTGTGCGGCAGGAGTATCAGCTCATCTTTTTTTTATTTGACCATATTGTTCAATAACTTTATACGAACGAATAAATATCATATTATTAGCAATACAATTATATTATGAATTGATGAAACAATGTATTTAAATTTATAATTATAATTTAATAATTTAAAAATATTTTATGTGCACAATAATGGAAATCATGTATACAAATATAATTTCACAAAACTAATATTATTTTTAGTTAACTTACTTAAACGAGTAAAATAAAAATTTATGTATAACGTATAGCTTTTGTTTAAAAAAAAAATAAAAAAAAAAGAACAAAAAATTAGGTATTATTTTTAGAAAAAAAAAATATAACGCTTACACGTTACACTGATAACAGATGTTCAACGTAGCATTGAAAAATTAGAAAACGTGTAGTATAATGAATGATGAAACTTACAAAAACATTCTACGAGAACAAATTAAACACACACAAAAAACAAAACAAAAAACGAAAGGACCCTGGGCGAACGTGGAGAAATTAAATGATTTATTTGACATAACAGTTCACGCGCCAATGCTCTTCAAATTATCAGCTTTTAGAAGGATAAACAATTTTTAGGTTATTTTTAGGTTTACAAAGGCGGAAAGAGACGTAATAGGTACTTCGTGTATTGTTGTTGTTGTGCGCCATTGATTATGCTTATATGTGTGTCAGACATTTTTTTATTGAATACATTGTTAAATGCCGTTTATTCTTTGAAAACATAATAATATTTTATAATTTTATATTTAATGTATTATATTATGTATATATCGTCTCGTGCATTTAAGTAATATTTATTGCGCCAAACCAAGTATAAAGGAGTGTGTTATCGGTAGATTATATTATAGGTACTATAATGCCATCTAAAAAAAAAAAAGCCGTCGAATAAATTTATATTACAAATTATATCACTATATAGGCTGTTGTTGTAGATAACACATCGTGTTATCATGTTATTAAAAGAGCTTAATAAGTATTTATAATATCATATAAACTTTTTTTTGTTTTATATAAACTATTTTTAGTGTTTGTATTTTTTGTAATACATGTTAATAAATCTCAGAGATTGAACTTTTTTTTTTTTTTTTTTTTTTGTTTCAAATATGATCTCGTAAAAAGAAACATCTATTTTATAGTAAAATGATATATTGATATGTTTAAAAATTCATTACAAACATGTAATCGACACGGTAACCTAACCCTGAAACCCTGTGTTTATTTCTTTTCTACGTAAATCTACAATAGCGTACTAATTCACCCCAATCTAAACGGGGGTTTTTTTTTTTTTTACTTTATCTTCTTTCGTGGTGGATCTGCTGTAGTCTTCTGGTCGAACAACTGGTTAATACATTTTCACCTTTCTAAGATGCACATTTCATAATGGACCTTATATAGAGTAAAATTATTGTTCACTATATATACAATATTCCTATAGGTAGGTCATCCACTTACTGAACTTATAATATATCATATATTGTGTATTAGTGGTTCGAATTCGTACATTTTTATCCACGAAAACTATGAAGTTATTGAAATTTTATGTATTCCAACTGGATAAATATAGTCGAATTGGTCTAGAAAACATGTTTGGTTAGATAAACATATTAAAAATTTAAATTTAAATAAATTCTATCAAGTCGCATTCTTATATACATACAAAATCAGATTTAAAATTAGGAAATAGGTAAAATGTTATTATGGCTAAGGGTGAACAAACAAGGAAAAACGTACACATACATTTTGTATTAAAAAAAAAAGAAAGTGTTTCACACAATCGATTTTATTTCACGCGTGTAAATTGAATTATTTTTTTCATAGTTTGTGTAACATTAACATAAAAAAAAAAAAAAAAGAAATTCGTTTATAACAATATTACATTTTCTCGCCTGCTTAGAAATGTTTTAAAAATAATAATATGTCGTTAGAAGAGAAAAACGTGACAACGCAAATTTAAGATAACTTCTACAAAATTGGTAATTTATTCTACTTACTATGTGACGCGTGCGGTAAATTGTATGTTTAAAATAGTGATTCGACGTAGCATAAAAGAAAATACATAATATATTATATTAAAATTGAAAACTGTTATTTTAGTCTTCTACGTAGGTGAATATAATACGCGATAAATTATTTATCTCAACAGTATATACATACTGAATGACAAAATTTCAATGGCATTAGCATATTAATATTATTATATTAGTAATGCGATTTTTAGATCAGCGATCACTTTTTAAACGTGTAAAATAACAATCGTATTTTCAAATGAACGTAAAAAATGATAAAAAAAACAAAAAATATGTTATGACTGCTAACGGACATTTTGAAAATTTTGTCTTAATATACGTCTATATATACGATATAATAATGAAATTAGAAAAATTAAGCTAATTGCATAAGTTATTATATTATTAATGTTTCGTTTTTTAATTTTTTTTTCTACGTTTACACACAATAATTGCTAATAATTATTATAAAAGTATAATACACGTACCTATTACATATCGATACGTTAATTATTATTATTCGGTTGCAATAATACGAGTGGGGTAATAACGACCGTAGTAATATACGCGAATATCTAAAATAATAATTTATCACGTGCAAAATAAAATTAGGTACGGATGTTTTCGAGGTAAAGTTAAGGGCAAAAAAGAATGAGGGGAAAAAAAACATAGCGGTATCTACAAACTACAGGGATCCCTGTATATGCCACTTTGCCGTTTTGCATGTTTAATGTATATATTTAGATAGGTTTTATTAGTCGTAATTTATTGAAGGTGACACTTTTTAAGCTGCACGTCCGTCCACGAGGTGGGCTGATGTCCTTTCGAGTCTTCTGAAATTCACCCCAGTTTTGTAGTTTACAGTATTATAATGTTTCTTTTGACACCGCAGCAGTTTAATATTAAACGTATATGGAAAACACCCTCGTCCAGATTGAATATTAATATCACGTATATACCATACAGTAAATAAGTTTCCGCATCGGAAATTCTGTGGAAATAAAAATTTCTATAAACACAACTAAAATAGATAAAAACCACGCGGTTATTGTGTGTGAACAAACGTTTTATAAGCATTCGTCATGTCCACAAACCTTTAAATAATTCATTCTGTTGAATTTTTTTTTTTTGTTATAAATTTGCCTTAACAATGTTAATGCTTATACACAATATTAATATTATCATTATTCGTATTTATAGCTAATTTAAACGAAATCTTTTGTACTGCGAAAAAAATGACGTTTATTTTTATCATCCATCAAAAGTATGATACAACAGTGGTTGGGTTTTAAAGATTTCCGATACTCGTCTATATAGGGTCAAATGACATTTGTACGGTTTTGTCGATATTTAGTAGGTATTTATTTTTAAATTATTTTTTTCGACTATACGGGTAATTTTTTTTTTTTTTATCCATCTTAGTATAAAATTTCATATTTTATATAATTTATGTTTAAACGAGTTATTATATCTAGTATCTTTTTTATATTTTCGTCAATTTTAATCAAATTTGGGTACATAATTTATGCGATAATTAAATTTTTTAATATTATTTGTACTTTTGCATTTGTCTATTCCGGCAAACGATAAAGGTGAAAGAAATAGAATATGATAATTGATAATAGGGCTCTCCCGAAAAGTCTCACCGATTTTGTTGTTGCGAACTGAGCAAACCAACCAAAATTAAAAAGTTTTATTATGGGTATCTAATTTAAAGTGAAATATAAATAATTTAAGCAAATAATATATTTAAACAGTCGATAAATTAATTAATATTGAATATTATATCTGACGAATGCGAGATGAATTAAAAATACAAAACAACGTATTCAGAAGGAGACGAAGAAGATTGAATATATGTCAAAAAATATTTGTGGTGCAGTAGCATTGGTATATTAATATTAAAATATTATTATAAAAGTTATTTATAGAAAATAATTAACGTAAAAAAAAAGAAAAAGAAAATTAAAATAAGTAAAAATATCACAACTTTTCAAGATGGAATTGTTAATGAATCTACATCCATATTATGTTATATTACTATTTTTAATGACAATCTATTTTTGCAAAATCGCCTATTTTATTATGCAAATTTATTTTATATTATTTTGTAAAGCGATGTTCATTTTTGTAAACATAATTTTTATTATTATGATATATTATTTTATAATTAAAATATTATGATAATCGTCAATGAGTATAAAAAATATATAAAACAAACCGATTGTCCGTTTTTTATATATAGACCATAGACATATTACGTTGGAAAGACATAGCCATAATATAGTAATGCTGAAAAGTATAAGTTTATCGTTATCAAATTTTTCATGAAATTAAATTATTATTATTATTATTATTATTATTATTATTATTATTATTTTGTTTCATTTGATTAAACAATTTTGTCAATAAAAATAAATTTTTTTTATTTATTTTTATAAACATTTAGTATTTATAATGTAGTTGTTTTTATCTTTTATTTGAAAATTTTCAATATTGTACTTACTGAAAACAATCAGTGTTCATCATATAAATCGAATACAAATAACAAAAGAAAATGTCTACTTTTTTTATACCTATGTTTTTTTAAGAGTTTTTTATTGAATAATAATTCAATTACGTGCACATAAACAATCCAAAATAGAATGGATTCATTTTAACGAAAATTATAACATTTTTATTTTAAAAAAAAATATGTGTTTCCATTATTGTCTGTTAAAAAATTTTAATGTACATTTTCGTATATAATTATTATGAATTAAAATTTTTATATTTATGAGTATTATACTTTTGGAATGTACGAGTATTTATTATTCATTCGATTACATAATTATAATATTTTTCTTATATATACATTGATACAAGTGAATGTTTTTATTTAAATAATTTGTTATAATAAAAACCATTAAACTAAGAAAAATAAACAATTTAATCTAATCGAGCAAAATTCTAGTTATAAATTAAAAAGAAATGTTTATGGACTTTGAAATAATTTAATTTGTTTTTCTTTTGTTTATATATTTAAACAGACTATTGGAGAATGAGAAGAATTTGCATTTATTTTAAATGAATAAGAAAATTTTAATAAAAATAGGTTCCTATTCATTGATTTTAAGTATTTGTAGCACCCAATTAACATTTTCTTTTTTTAATCTTGTATTTGCGCATATTTTTTTTTTAACTTTCACATGATTAATTTAAGTAAGTTTTAAGTAATTTGTAGTAAAATATTCAATTTTTTTTTGTGATATTTGTGACAAAATATTAAAATTAATCCATTCATTTTTCCTTCATACCTATATATAATTATATATTTCAGTATGAGAGTTTAACGAACATCTATAGAGGAATTAGTTAATTTATTGTTTGAATTTAGGATTAGAGAAAATTTCGCGATTCGTGGAAAGTTTATAATCTATAATATTTAATTTGACATTAGAAAATATATTATTTGAAAAGCTCAATAGTTCAATAATAAATTATTGGTCACATACCTATTTTTGACAAACATACTTTTTTTCATACAGTTCATTTATCCTTCATATAAATATTACATCCTAGGCAGAAACACAATAAATAAATAATAAATTGATAAACTAAAAAAAATATTAAGTTTATGTAGGTAGGTATTACGATTTTTGTTCCAGTGTTCAATATACGACATACGTATACCATCATGTCCGTTAAAAAACACCAACCATAAAAAAAAGCAAGGGAAGGGATACTGGTGTAGAAGGGATATAGGTTTTAAGAGGATAGTGTTAAAGTTTGATTAACATTTCAATGCAATGATAAATCATTACATTCGTGAAGACGATTTTGAGCGAAGTTTATCAGATAATATAATATGTATTAATTAAAATTATTACAATTATCATTCTCTATGTTCAATATAAATGATTTATCGCAAAACCCGTAAATGAGTCACCTAAAACCAGAATTTAACAGTACTTCGCTAGTAATCGTTTTTAGAATGTAATAATTTATCATTGCATTCAAATGTTAATCAAAATTTAACACTGTCATCTTTACACCTGTACTCTTTCCACACCAGTATCCCTTCCCTTGATTTTTATATTTTAAACAACTACAAAAAAAAAAAAAAAAAATCGTAAATGTAATATTCACAATTTATTGGAACTGAGTTAAGTAAAATGCATTTGAGCTTCAATAAAATTTTTAATATTTTTCAAAATTTTTTATCCATTTTATATTTTAACATTTTTGTAAAATATTGAAATATAAGAAGGAGAATCCATAAAAATATTTTAAATATTGACTATATTAAAATATCTACTTTAAACACCTATAAAAAAAAAAAAATTGAGTTTTGAGATTTTTCTAATATTTTATTATCACGTTAAGTATTATGTGGGTATACTCGAGTAAAATTTTCAGACTTTTATACTCAAAATTACCAATTTTTTCATACATCATATAGATAATAACTTTAATTATTTATATAATAATATAATCAAACCTATATAAGTAACTTTGCAAATTTCTAATTCCATGGGATTTTAAAATTGATTTTTCATTGAATTTGCATACGTTAATCAACGCATAATAATAATAACAAATATTATTATCTTTAAATATAATACACTATATATTATAATTTATGGTGACCGCCCATTAAAAACGGCATAAATGACAGCGTGGAAATCCGCATATGCACGTTTATATATATATGTTCGGTGACGGGACATCCGGAAAGATTCGGGTAGCCGACCATATTACATTCATCCATAACATGGATGTTATAATGAATTATTATATCTAAACGCACTTGGAGCCTAGGGGGCTGCAACCGTGTTTAATTTATAGATATCACTGTTATTCAAGCAGGAAATTCATCGCGAAGACTTCCGTTTTAGACGAGATCGTGTTATTATAATGACCTCAATTAACTTAAAAAAATATTACACAAAAAAAAAATAATAATAATAATAATAATAATAATAAATAAAAATAACTACTACTCAAGATAATCATAATATTAAGTTAAATAAATACTAGCACTTTCCGTTGAACGGCAATAGTCGATGAGAAATATATTTTAAATAACCAGATTTGAATTATATTTATAACAATTAAACGTTTTCGTATTAATAATAATATTATTAGATAATTAATTTGTCTACAACGTTGTCATTGTTTTTTTTTTATTATTATTGGAAAAAATTCAATCAATTTATGGAAATTCAAACGAATTACTTTATAATTTATTTTTCGGTATAAAATATAAATATATAATCAGTTATAGTCTTAACAATTGAAATATTAACAGTAATAAATAATATTTAATTGTACTTTATAAATTCATAATCACGTTAATATAATATTTTATAAAAAAAACTTATCTTTCGAAAGTGATTTTGTACACGATTGTAAATGATTTAAGATGATAGGTATTAAGTTATTAAGTTACAACTTACAATAATAATTCCATAAAATTCCAGTGAAATGTAACGTTATCTACAATAAAAAATTAAGACGTATAATGTACTAAGTGTTGGATATTAATTTTAATGTTAAATTATTATTAAAAACCATTTTTCGCCATATTATTTCATTCCTTTTGTTTTGAATTTTCTACAACGTAATTTTTGTTATTAAGTGATTTTCTGTCATTATTTTATATTTGCAGGTATTACCCTTTTTATAATTTCATTTTTATTTTTTTATTTATTTAAAATCAAAACTTTAACAATACATATTGTTCATACAATAATAGTGTATAAAACACATATGTCTACCTAATTAATACATAATTGTTATATTATTATGTAGGTACAGTTAAACTGGCTGCACCCGAATTGCGTCCGGAAATAAAAAATTCGATAAGGAGGTACATGAGTTGCGTCCTGCTTTATTTAAACGACTGTATAATATGAATTGCGTCCGGCCTTATCTAAATGACTACACGAATTGCGGCCGTACCTAATTAAAAGCAGATCATACTTTTAGTTTGGTTTCGATCGTTGATGTGTTTTAATATTTTCCAGTATTTCTGACCTTTGGAAATTTCCAATAGAAATAATATTTCCACACCTAAAGATAAAATAAGCTCTATTAAAAAATTTAATTACATTTTTAAATTTCAGAAATTTCAAAACGTTTTTCTACGCCCTAAGGGACTACAAGATATCTACCGAATACCTACCTTATAAACCTGGTAATCCTAACCTTATAACTGGTGTGGATAGATAGTGTTTTATGTGACCTAAAACAAGAGACCTATACAAATTTACTATAAATAACCTATCCTATCTCCAAAAATGTTTTTACGTTGGTACGCAATTCGTGTGCACCGGTAAAATTATATTCTCAATGGCAATTTTTCTAATATTATTAATGCAAGGAAATACGAAATTCAGAATATTATATAATAATTTTATTGTCAAAAAATCGTGTTATTATGCGCCATAAAATAATATATTTTTAATTGATTATAAAAATAACTCGACGCAATACGTCCTTGGAACGCTTAATTATTCGTATTGTTTTGAAACATAGTTGGCGAACCGTTGCATGAAATTGTTATTATTCTACCAGACGCAACTCGAATGAACCTTTTCGGGTGGCGACTATTGTGTATTAACCAGAAATATACCTGGTCATGGGAGGCAGTACCATAATATAGTGAATATTAACATTTTGATTTACGATAAGACTGGGAAGTAATTTGTATAATTCTCGGTGAAATATACACTGGGCAAAACTTACAAGCATACAATGCTATACAGGATATAGGTCACAATTATAGGCCTTTAGTGTACCAAGACTATATAATATAATAATATTATTCACAAGTATGCGCGTGAGGAATAAACAACGAAACGCGTGTAATATATGATTGTATATATATATATCATATTTTATGACTTTATATGAATTATTCCTTCCTAAAATACATCTTATGTATCCAAACTTTACCTTATTGGCATAGTCGCAAATTGCAGGGGGGCTAAAGAAGCTTAGCTCCTCAAACTTAATAATTAACCCCCGGCCAACTTGTGTTTAGAATAAAAATTATGTAATAGGTATATCTATATATTAGCTTACAAATTTATAAGGTCGTATTTAAAGTGAGGGGCTTAAGATCCCTCACTGTTTTAAATCAATTTGCTCTTAGGCTTATGGGCGAATAATATTAACCAATTATTTTTCTCTAAATTTAAAACGTAATAACCGAACATCGCAATATTAAAGTATTGTTTTCGTTATTCCAAATAGGCGAAAGGTTCGATTAAATTTAAAAACAATATTTCGTGTAATATCGAAAAGATTTCAGACAAAACCGTAGGTACTCGTTACGATTATTATTCATCTTCAAGAGTATATTAATTCGTTTAATTATCGTTTTACGTCGATATTATTTTAAGAGCAGGGATCAATAATATTATTATCTTATAATTTGCACGTGAGTGGGGTGTATTTTATATCCTACGAAAGATGTTTTTGCAGTACGAATTTAGTACTTTTACAACTATACGGACATAATAATATTGGATAAAACAATACTGTTCGATAATTATAAATGAAATACCTAACATATTGTATTTTTGAGGTTAAATTATACGAGTATTGTCATGTACTCTCAAATATTATTATAAACGTAGCCTCGTTTTCTAAACACTAACACACACACAAATTCGTCACCCTTACTCACTCGAGTCATAATTTATGTTTGTACGGATGAACTAAAAATAGTACCTACTGCGAGGGAGATACCACGTGAAATATATTACTATAATTTATATATGATTATATTATGCATTATATCAGTGCCGCTGCGCCAGTAAATTAGAATAAAGACACGTTTCGTATGTCTATAATATATTTGTTAGGCGACCGAACAAAAACGAATCCGTGCTGATTATATTGTCAACTATTTATAATTAACGATAATTTATCAATATGTATTTTTATACTTCGGGCCATATGATAGTCGTTTAGTTAGATGATAATATAGACTCGTAGCTTGTCATATTATTAACAGCCTTTTGCCCATCTACTAATATAGTTGCACACTCTACACCAACACTCATCTGTGGTTCGTAATTACCATAATAAAATAATAATAATAATAATAATAATAATAATAATAGTAATAATAATAATAATAATAATAATAATAATAATTTTATTATTATTAAGTACCTATTATTATTTTACAAAATGACGTTTTCTCGTCGTCCTACGTGAAATTTTTATTGCGGCATAACTTATGGTGGCATCGAAATATATGTGATAATTAATTAAATTTTTATATTTTAATTTACGTACTCGCGAATTTTTGTGCACATTCGTTCACAATATAATGCGTATTAATTTTTGATTTTGTTTTGTTTTTAAATTACAATTATATACTTATACATATATATAATATAGAATATTTAGTATTACTTTACAAATTAAAAACATTTCTACTAGACGGATTTATTTTTTGATCATAGAAAATTGTATGGGATTAGATTTTTTAAAATTATCTTTCGCGCAAATTGAATATTATATATGAATCTCTCGTGAAATGTCTCATTCATTTTTTAATATAATTTATATTTGAAAATACCGTTTGAGGTACCTCGTCTAGATGGATTATTGGACACGCGATATTTTTCTGTAAAAAATATTATTTTTCGTTATGTAACTTGTCTATAATACACACACACACACACATGTTATAATATATTTTATTCATTTAATGTTGCTTTATGAAAAACGAATCTTTTACAATAAATGATAAGAGATTAAGAAATAAGAAGTATCGTTTTTTATTAGTGTACACTCTTATACATTCACAGGCAATAATTTATCTAAACTAAAACAAAAATACTTTATTCGACGAGCGAGGTTTATTCTAACGTAATATTACTAAAGTTTGAATAAAAATAAATCTATTGATTTGTAGAGGTACCTTATAAAATTTAATTTATATCATGTTTTGTTTTTGACTAATTCAAGCACGCATTGTATTGCAACTGTTTTTTTTTTTTTATTTATAGTTTAGGCCGATTTAACTTTTGTTTTCGAGGCCTATATTTCAAATGGGGAAAAAAAGTAACAATAATATTACAAATTTGATATTACTTTATATAAAAAGTGATTAATAATGTTTTAAACAATATAATTATTATTTTATTATTTATTATAGGTGGTATTAAGAATATTTTAAAATTACATTTTACGCGATATGCACTATGCGATAGGTATTTATTATAAATTTAAAACAACACCGTTTATTGTTTTTAATATTTTCCTTTCTATAAAAAATTATAGTATACAGTACATCGAAAGAAAGCAGAGATACTGGCTCACTCGATAATGATGATTTTTTCATTTGCAAAAAAGTTAAATTCAATATTCTTGTCTTTCATTAAACCGATAAATGTTATTATTATTATTATTATTATTATTATTATTATTATTATTATTATTTATAATTATTATTATTATTATTATTGAATTATATTATTTTATACAAAACTATTATTACATTGTGGATAATGGATATAAAATATTACAAACATTACAATATATGGAATCGAAATAAATGTAAATTATGATTTTCTTATGGTAAAACATGAATAAATTTGTGCCCATATTTCAAACAAAAAAAAAAAAAAAATATAGCTTCAAAAATGCATATCAATGTGTACTAAAATTAACTTAATTCGTGTATAAACTAACACGTTTATATTATTATTAATATTTTAAGCTGGACTTATAGTCGTTACAATAATAATATATCGTTTGCTATAAAAATTAGAATTTTATTAATTCAGTAATATACTTTTATGCGACCGTTTCCCCAACCGCGGTATACTTAAACCTAATGCAGTAATCGTTTTAATCGTGTATACCGCAAATTTGAATTACGCACTATCAAGTGGGTAATCTAAATTGCGCAGCGTATAGATAAGTACAAGCGCGGAAGAAAAAAGTGCTCCAGTAAAATATATTATTGTATAGTTACTATAATATAAGCCGTTTGTTTTATACAGGGATTTCAAACGATAAGGTTCGATGGAAATAACTTTAAATAATATTTTAACGTGTGAAACACAATATGGAAATGTGTGTACGAAGACAAATTTACATCAATCGAAAACTATATTTGAAGGGTGAATATTTTTAAACGCCTTATTTATCGGGGTAAAAATTTGAAAATGAAATGTAAACTTATATTACATCTTATATTTTGTGACATCCTGTATAATATTATATTATTATACAGTCGGTTCCGTATATGCGTACAGTGAATATACGTTTTTATACGAGGTATATTCATAAATATTCTTTATGTGTAATACGTACGCAACGAAATTATTGCAGAGCGTATTATGTTGAACGTAATTTATATTTAAGTTTGAAAACTATAAATTATAAATAATATATACCTAATAGTGTATGGATTGCACGACTTTATTTAAAAATAGAATAAATTACTCAAAAATTATTCAAAAATCGAATGAAAATAAAATAATTTTTTTAAAAATAAAAAAAATTGTAGTATAGTTTAGTATAGTAGTAGTATTTACTAAATTATATAACATTATTTATATTAACTATAATAAATCAATGAAAAATCAACAAATAAATATTAATTGTTAAGTTTCGTTAATGGGATATGATTTTTACTCAGTTTATATTTTATATTTTTATTCAGAAATTAATTTTATTTTATTTATTGTACGCATTGAACATATGCCAGTATAGCCTATATAATTATATAATAAAAATTTAGCTTATTGATAAGTTAAATATTTCAGAATCGGCATTTTATAGTTGTTATAGTTAAGAGTTAACTGAAAATATACGGTTATGTTATTAAAATTATTTATTTGAATACAATATTATTATATAACAGTGTGATAAGTACAGGTATAATACAGATTTATACATTTTATATTAATATTATATTTTTAAATATTTTTAAACTCTATTATATTTTTTTAAATTTTTTTTTATTTCTATAATCATAACATATTATTATGTTTAAATTTAGAAATAAACTAAAATAATTAGTTTATTTTTATTTATTATTATTATTATTTTTTTTTTTATCAAAATAATAGGTAGGTAGGTATTATTATTTTCGTATTTAAAGTAACTTCAATGCAATATATTACTATATTAATATTTCATGTGATATATTTTGTATTATTATTTATGGTAAATAATTTTATGCAGAAAAAGAAAACTCGTCCATTATTTTATTTTCATTTTCTTTTTTGAAAATAAAATGCTTGCGGCTGCCGTTCGGTCACAGGGTTTACGTATATTTTACGTTTTGTTTCTGGGAATGTGCTCCCAAGACGGAAGAAGTTGATCCGAGGTCGGTTGTGTATTTTGTATGAGAAGTACACGAGAACGGTTATTCAGTAAAATACCAATTTATTATTATCATTATCATTATTTATATACTTTACAAGCAGATCGGAGAGGACATTCTGCTGTTATTTGTTGTTACTTACATAGAAAATACAAAAGTAGACAGTTATTTTTTGTTTATAATACAGACCGTGTTTACATTTCAAGAATGAACTTAGTCACGTTGTCTGGGTTTTAAACACGGGGTTTAATATTTAAGTTTAATTTTCGATCTTATAAATGAACAAGTCAGTGAAAAAATTAATTGGTTTTTATTTAATAGAAAAAATTTATATATTACATATACAATTTAATATTATGTACTCAATAATAACACAGTTTATACACATTCAAAAACTTATTTCATTTTTGCGATAATATCGTTTTTTTTTTCAATTATGAAGAGTATGATATAATTTTCACTTTAGTTCAAGATTTACATTATTAAACAAATTCTAAAAGTTTTCAAGATTTTTTTCTTTTTTGCATAATTGTATAATTATTTAAGATTCATAATAGATACTTGTATACTTTTAGTTAAGGGAAATATCATTTTTTTTTTTTTTTTTATTTAAATATTATATTATTATTTCGAATCCTATTACACGACTGTCACAGTGTCACGGATCATATATAACTGACATAGTGACATCGTAAATTTATAATATTTTTTTATGCTCTTATGGTTATAATCTATTTTCGTTATCATATTTTATTTTTAAACTATATTAATATTTTAATATTTCGATTTGATAACGAATAATAATAATTATAAATTTAATTATTAATAAAATATAATATTATGTTATATGAATAATAAGAGTTTTAAGTTTCAATCATTTTCATACTATAAGTAATAACAAATAAGTATACTCGTAGACTATATTTATGGCGAAAGAAAATATTAGTTTTGGAGAGATAACGTATCGTAATAAGTTTGTACTGTTTGTAGGATAGTAAATATATCTCGGCCGTAAAGTGAACTTTAGGAATATTTGTGTTCACAATAATAATTTCACGTACGGTTAAAAGTCATTTCTGAATTATTGGTTTTTATTAAATTTTTGATCATTGCCAATATTATATTGCTTTGACATTATTATATAGAGACACCAACGAGCGTTCTACTCGTGTCGGTTTTACGTAATATAAATTAAACTATTTGATAATATTTAAATTTAATATAATCCTTTTTTTATAAATTTAAATCGATTTTTTTTTTTTTTGTGGTTTTTATTACCAATTTTATTATATGTATAAGGCAAATGTGTAGAAAAGGCGTGTGATCCGTTCGAATCTGGTAATAGGGATATGTATATACAGGGTGATTTTTTTTTTTATCATGATCCAGCGTATATCATTGAAAATTTAATTATAAAGTATAATAAAGGTATTTAAAAAAAAAATGCTGAAAACATCATTTAGATATACATAAATTATATTCAGATAAATAAAAATTTGTATAAAAATATCTAGACATTGATTAAAGATATAAAAAATGGATAAAAAAATATAATTTTATAACGGTTCATTCAATAATAAACATTTTTTTTTTATGTATAAATTTCTTATGTTTAATGTCATAATTATGTTACTTAATTACTACTTATAAAAATATAGGTAAAAAATATACCAAATATTATAAAAACTAGTACAAAAACACAATATTAAAAAAAAAAAAAAACATAGAATTACTCTCTAGAATTATTAAATAAAAAAACAAAAATTTGATAAGTAGATTCGTGTTCATTTATCTATAGAAAAATTGATGAAAATAGACAGATTTTTATCAAAGATAGTGGATTAATTAACAGTTTTATTAATTATTTAAATAAGATAAAAGCTAATTAACTATCTACCGAGATAATTTATCTGGATAAATATTATCAGCGCTCAACACATGATTATATTTCTTTACTTTTTCTTAGTTTTAATATATAACCTATATACCTACCTACTTATTTATAGTGCGTTTTTATTAGTAAAACGATGTGATTTCTTGATTTTTAAATGGTATTAAACTTATAACGCTTATATTATTTAATGATAAATTATTAAAGAATACGTTTTTATGCAAATTTATTATACGTGCCGATTTTTAAAATGTAGAATAAAACGTGCAAATAATAACGTTTACATTTTTTTTTTTTATTTCATAAAAATGACTTATAATATTTCGAAAGACGTTAACGCTTCTTCGTGATGAAAAAAAAAAATAATAAAAATTATAATCAACCCGTATCGTACCTATACTATACTACATATTATTATAATATTATACCTAATTTATAATATTATTCTATTAATCAATTCATTTTTTAATCTAAAAGTAACATAAGTACATAAGTGCAAATTGTATAGGGTTAAAATTGGATGGTGTAGCACTAGAACAATAGCGCGCGGACGGGGCGCATTTGAACGCACACCAGCTGGCGAAGAAATCTCTGTTAATCTGCGGCGATCGAATTCGGCGAAGAGAACGCCGCGATATTTGCAGAATCGTCGTACGTATGTATTTATATTTTAAGTTTCGACGATAAATACGACGCGTCGAGAAATACGATGATACGTATTGTAACTGAGAAGGGAAAAGAGGATAATAATATTATTACGGTTGTGTGTGTATAACACAGTCATCCGAATGTAAAACGAAACAACGAAATTACGCGGAAATTGAATAGGGGACGATTTTTGTTTATTATATGGAAATGTCACGCGTTAACGACTAAATAAGGAATAAAAATATTTAGAAGACGGGGGTCTCAATTTTATAGTAACTGGACGTGCTGAAATCCGGATACGATATCGCGTTTATTACTCTACCCACCTATTTATTATAATAATATTAAATTGAAAAATCTAACCTCCCTGTATAATATTTATTTAATACCTCGTTAGTCGGTCGGTCGAATTCGGAATAAATTTCCGTCGTTTTGTTTTTTCGCAAATATCATTTTTGTTGCCTACATTTTTATACTATATTATAATACTACTCTATATCATATTAATGCACGAAATTCCGTACCCGGGAAAAATGAACGGCAAAAAAATACAATTTAGAACTTTTTAAACTCGATAAAAAAAAATGTATACCACGCCGGAGCGTTTATTTTTCCCCGATTTTCCAAACCTTGAAAAACTTGAAACTTGTAACAGTATAAAACACGCCGTACACGCGTATGTATGCAGATAAATTATTATACGTGGGTGCTCAGAAACACGACGTTTGGCCGGATTTTTTTAACGCTAGTCGTCAAAAAAAAAAAAGACTTATAATATAATTTTTTCATATAACGTATACGTTTATATACGTGATTTGCTTGTTAAAATAATAATAATAATAATAATATGTAATATACGCCAACGTATTATTATAACGATGCTATTTTTATAACACCATAACGCGTAACTACGTTGTGTAGTCCGACATCATAATATGACAAATCACATTATTTTATATTTTTTTATATACTATCAAGACTATTACTTTATAATATGAAGTGTTGTACCTACTACCTACCCACTTCTATAATATTATAATATACGTTTACCTCTCGAAGGCAATAATATAATGATATTATATGTTGAATACAGTGTGTACTTGAACGTCATCATCATATTATTATATGTTATTAACTTAACACTCGCAGCAGTCTTGTGTAAAATTACGTATTATTAAAAAATGTATATATTTTTTTTATCATCTTCATTATAATAATAAATAAATAATAATAATATTTTGTAAGGATCCTTTGGGAGAACCGCACACGTTTCCGGTTGAAGCAAAATAATATAATATAATATTATATACATTTTATACGAAACTCAAATTATTATTATGCCTTACGGTGGTCAAAGGACTGCTATATCTCTTTTCCCGACACATTCGACAGTCTGCAGACCGGTCGTCATTTCGAGCCAATTATATTATATTATTATTATCTCATGAGGGAAATGACAGTGGCCATCATTTCGGCCGCAAAATATTATGGACCAACTAGCTGGATTTTATTTCATTTTTATCAGGACGGGTTTTATTACTCGGGACTCGGGCCGCGATATGTTTCTTTTAAATTGACCAATCTATACAAAATAATAATATAACATAATAATACGGTCGTCTTTCGTTTCCAGGAACGTCCAATGATTGTGAGATCTGAGAAGTGACGTGTGTTGTTCGAAAACAGTGTTAGAAGTCTCGAATGATAGAAATCATTTTACCGATGTTTGTTTCAGGAAAATCTAAACATTAAAGTTTTATTAGTATATCCTAAAGTTAAATTCATTGCATTCGTGTTTTATTGGTCTAGTTGAATCGTTGATTAATAATATTATTTTATTATAATAATGATAATATTGAAAATTATTGTACACAATTGTGTTCGATTATTATTATTATTCTCTTTCGTATTAATATACGAAAGTGAAAAAAAAAATTATATAAATTAGGCATTATTTTGGTTTTAAATTAATTATACCTATGTATTAATTTAACCGTTTATCAATGTACAAAATTATCAATAAAACATTAATCGAGTATTTATACGCAATGTTGTAGCCAGGGGGCTTTCGGGTTTAAGCCCCACTCGAATTGTCAGACGACAATAATTATATTAATTTAATTGAAAATACAATTTTCTCTGTGTGATAGTGCGGCGGATGGCATAGGGACGGATAGGACTATTTTATGTTACCGGCCACAAAATTAAAGGGCAACCAAAAATTTTCCACTCCCTTCAGTCGTTTTAATATAAAATATTAGATAAAATATGTGTTATTTTATCTAATATTTCATATTATCTAAAACAATTTATTTTAGATTCTAGAATGTATTGCAGGTTTTACAATGGTTTTACAATGTGTGTCTTATACTTTAGTTTGCGTGAAACATATTTCGACCAAAAATGACCTGATTACCATGAATAGCATATGATTATCTAGTTACCTTATAATTTAGGTCATTTTACGCATTACTCAAAATTGAGCATATAAGATAGGAAAAACTAACAAAATGACAAAATTCATGGAAACTAATTTTGACGAAACCTACTCCAAATATTTTATGATAATTATGGAAATAATGAATTTAAAAAATTGAAAATTGTATTAAGTAAACAGATATTTTACATTAGTCACATCAATTTACAGTTATGTATTAATGACATAATTAATATATTAATTATATGACTTAATTTTAAAATATATATAATATATATATTATTATTTGTATAATACAATATGAATTATATTATTAACAGTACAGTGCAAACTTAATTTGTTGTCCTTATTGAATAATGTCCATGAAAAATTAAGCCCCTCCCAGAAAAGAAATCTGGCTACGTATATAGGTATTATAATAATAAGTTAATTAAATAATAATAATAATGTTTTAAAATAATTGGTTTTTATTAATTATTGTAATTAAATAAAAATAAAAATCAAATAAAATAAAAATAGATTTATAAAGTAACGTAACTAATTTATATTAATCAAACTAATTTAGAATTGATGTGTCAATTATTCATTCATATTCATATAATCATATATATCTTGGTGACTTTCGAACCTACTACACCGAAGCCCTTCCAACATTGGAAGGTAGGTAGTAACTCATATTTTATCTTTTTCTTTGTTTTCGTATTATTACAAAGTGGCGCCCAATGTGGGGCTCGAACCCACGACCCCGAGATTAAGAGTCTCGTGCTCTACCGACTGAGCTAGCAGGGCGTTGTATGCTAGTGTTACGTAAGGTAAATAGTATGACCATTTTAATTGGTCTCCATTTTCTAGGTAATTTTTCAATGAACTACATAATATACCGTTTATTTTTTCAACTAATCCCTGGGTTTGTGGTGAATAGCTTGTGGAAATTGTCTGTTTGATACCTAGATTGTTGCATAATATATTTTCTATTAATTTATTTCTAAAATGGGTTCCTCTGTCTGATGAAAAATTCTTGAAACATCCCCATTGCGATACTATCTCTATTAAGAGTGTAGCTGTACTTTCGGTGGTGTCTGATTGTACTGTTTTAGTAAATATAAATTTAGTGGTGTTGTCGACAGCTACTAATATGTATTTTTTACTATTGCTAGATACTAATGGACCAAAATAGTCGAAAGTTAACCTATTTAGTGGTTTTCCGTCCGTTATAGGTATTAAATGAAGTATTCCTATTGGTTTATATTATATTCTGTCTATGATATTTATGAGAGAGAGAGAGGTGGGTGATTATGTGATGATTAATAACAATAAGCTTGTAATTATTTCTAAAATCTATGTTAGTAAGCAAGCGTTTATGTTTGTTATAAGTATGTAGGTACATGTTTTAAAAAAAAAAAAAAAAATTAGGAATGAAAATTGTAAATTATAATTATTGATAATTATATTTATCTTATATTTTTTTATTTTAAATATAAGTTTGTATGCAAATATTTATATATATATACAATTTTTTACTTTGGTATTATTTTAATCAGCTTGGGGTTTTTTTTTTTGCTTTTTTTATTATGTAAATTAATCAAATATGTCATAATATGTCATATATTCATATATCTTGGATAATTCTTAGTAATATATTATGAAACTAAACCTGTGTTGGGCGCCACTTTGTAATAAATGATGTTATTCACAGAAAAAAAAAGTATATATATAATATATACTCGTATGTATATGTGTTATGAAAAAAAAATAAATAAATACACTAAATTCATTATATTATATTTCATTATAAAATGTAATATAAATATAATGTTATTCACACAAAAAATTATATATATATATATATATAAAAATATATACAATATAAAAAAAATTTTGATTTCGTTATAAAATGTGATATGAATATGATGTTATTCACATGAAAATTACTAAACATGCATGAAAATAAAAATACTTACAACAAAATTTTGTTTGTATTACAAAATGTGAGTAAATATGATGTTATTCACAGATAAAAAAAAAAAAGAACTATACTTGTAATAAAAAAATATATACTCTATAAAAAATTTTGATTTCATTATAATATGTGATATAAATATGATGTTATTCACATGAAAGTGAGACGAAAGTGAGTGAAATTAATTTCAGCTATTGTAATATTTTACATTTCTATTTATTCTGAAAATTAACATAGAAACAAATGGTCAATTAAAAATCAATCCATTCTTATTTAAATTTATGCAAAAATAATATTATTGTTATATTATAATCGACGTTTCATTTTTAACCTACTAATTATATTATGTGAAAATAAATATTAATTTCAATTTAATTATTATTTTTTTTATTTAAGTTGTATATTATTATACTTCATTCAGTAATAATATCGTCGAAATTAAAATGTATTTAAAGTTCAAATTAATATGATGATTTATATTTAATATAAATATATATTTTAAAGTACGTATATTATATTTAAAACTATTTATTTAAACAAATTTTAATAAAATAATTGACAATTGTATAATATTATTTTTATTTCACATAAAAAAAAAAAAAATTTGAAATAAAATTATCTTTAATTGTATAGATTACTCAATTTCTTTTGTTTCAATAATAACGGATTTTATTTTAGAATATTTTAACGAATTGGATATTTAGTTAAATTATAATACATATAATATAATAAAAATAATGTAAATAATTTTGTAGCTATAATCATGAATAATATATAGCAATTTAATAATAGTAATAATAGTAATAATAATAATAATAATAATAATAATAATAATAATAATAATAATAAAAAGTAGTATCTATATTAAACTTTACAGTATTACATAATACAACGTATGTTATAACATATAACGCGTGGAAATATTTCTAAAATATGGAAAAATATGGAAACATAATCAAAATAAAATTTTATATTTAAATTTTTTATTCAGCGAAATGTAATTCTATATAATATTCTGACGTCTCTCGTTCAAACCAATATGGATATGCAAATGTCACATTGTGTCCCGAAGCTCGCTTACAGGTATACAACATAATGTAGACGGTATATGCACGAATGTTATCAATGATGTCAGCAACGTCACATTGCAGTTATGAATATTTTGAAAAAGATAAAACAGATATAACACGCGTACCGTCTAAAACTCTAAACGGACGTAGACGAGGAGAAAATTTAAACGATTTTCTGGGAAAATTCCACGACGATTACCAATACGATTATGCGCGTATAAACGTATAAGGCGATACAGATTTTGTTTTGATATCGACATATAATAGGTAGATATAGTTACTTCACGGATTATTCAAATTTAATCCCGGTTTTAATTTACTTAAATGGTTATATTAAGACATTCAGTCATCTGGGACTAAATGAAAATGAAAATCTAAATATTCAACGCTTTTAAATCATCACCTTATACGTTAAACATTGGAGTTTCTTATGATATACCTATAGGTACGACTACTAATCCTCGTGTTTCTGATACTTGTAACGAGTCGTAGTAAATAACGACTGTATCCGCGTATAACCCCTAAGATCCAAATAATCTAATAATTAGGATTTTAGTCTTACATATTTTAAGACAAAGTATTATTTTGCGTTATCATTGTCGCATTACGTTATATTATTATATTATTATTATTATTATTATTATTATTATTATTATTATTATTATTATTATTATTATTATTATTATTATTATTATTATTATTATTAGAAATTTTGATTACGACATTTAAGCCACGACTCGTGTTTGGGTATACATCCCATTTCTTCAAGTACTCGTATGTGACATCAAAGCATGAAATAATATAATAACAAAATGGTATACAGTGTATGAGATATCTGTCGAAACACGTACAAGCACTATAATATTATACTCGTATATTGCACGTGGGATTTTCAAACGAACATTTTTATTTCTCTCAAAACACGTAACAAAAAAAGTATAATAAGTACAAGAGTACATTATAATATTATACTTATTTCGTTATTATTGCAGTAAACTAAATCAATTATTATTGATAAAAATTATAGTTATATTAATTTAATCAAAAATTAAGAAGGCTACAGTAACTTTTATTGATTTATATAGGATCATACATTCATAGATTACGAGTAATTAAAAATTTATTTTTAATATTTTAGTACCACCGACTTTACATTATTTTTCAGATAAATAAAAATATTGATATTGTTTTATTATAGATTTAACTTAATGTTGTACCACAATGTAAGTATAATACAACTGTCTTAAATTTTCAACTTAATCAAAAATTTTCTTGATTATAATATATTATATCATATAATGTGAATCATAAGAATATTATTATTACAGGACGTATTTTCGAATCGAAATCGGTTTCCCTTTATACCTAAGATAGTTGTTATAATTTTCCATTGGTCATCTAATATCTTGATTACAGTGCAAAAACTAACTAACTACTTAAGACGTGCGATAATTTAATAATATTTTCTTTATATACGTATTACAAAATTAATTTGAAAAAGTATTGAATCCGGTATTCTATATATCTATATGAAATACCTAGGCATTCTATAGAATACTGAATACTATGTTGATAACGTGTAAAATTGATATGAAGTTAAACGATATATTTTTAGTATATTAGTGTGGGTATTTCAGTGAAAATGCACTTTTTAATTGTATCAATATTATAATTATTGGTGATCACTGATCAATGATTATCCGAACAATTATTGTATAGCACACAGAACATGCGTGATTTATTATTACTATCGTTGGATTTTTTCGTCTAAACATTACTAAAAGTCAACTGGAAGTGGACATGACTTTTTTAAGTGCGCATGTAAATCGTAAAAATAAAAAATGTATACGTGTGAAAAATAGTGTTATTTGTAATATTCTTAACGTCATACATCAACTATACAAGATGTAATAAATAAAACATATTATTTATATTCTGTAGAATGCTTGTATTCAACACATTGCTGGGTAACGTGCATAAAAAATATCGATAAAAATTATGAATTTATAATATTCACAATACGATTAAAAAATGTCTTCGTTCAATATACTTATTGAGTAATTCGTTTATAAAATATAATATTATGTCCAATACGTATTAAATTCATTTGATTTATTAAGCGTATATTATGGTTAATTTTAATTACTTATTTTGACGAGATTTTTTTTAAAAAAAGAAGAAAAGTTATCATATATTATATTGTATAATGTTATTAATATTAAACTTTTAAATTAAATTTTATTTAAATATATTGTTTTGTCAAAACAAAGCAAGGTCACGTTATAATTCTTAAAAATACACAATAATAAAATAAGACCAACCCGTGTAGGTATAAAAAATATTAAATCGTTTGTATATTTGAAAAATAATATATGACCCTTTAGTTATTTTGAAACGTGTAATATTGAGATAATAAGATCCTAAACTGAGAGGCGAGAGCGATTTCGTTTTTTTTTCTCGTTTCTTTATATCGTAATATTTTATATAAATAGTCAACTTATTGTATATTTATATAATATATAGGTGTATATATTATTTCTATTTTATTTTCTTCGTTATTTTTTCATACCATTGATAATAACAACAACTATACTATGATTGTGTTTTTTTTTTCTAAAATAATGTTATGTAACGAAAAAAAAATAGTATAATATTATTCTGACTTAACACGAAAACAAAACTATAAAATTATTCTCTTTTCGTATAATATTCTACAATGTCGCGTTATATGTTTACAGATTTTGTTGGGATATCTGATGGTTTAGGTATATATATATCTATGTATTGTATCCAATATAATATTATAGGAATAAAATTGGTAAATATGTTTTTTCCACGATTCGACAAAATAATATTAAAAGTTGCAAAACTTTTGCCCATCACTTTATAGCGTGTTATTGAATCGATTTAAAATAATGATACGATTTTGGCGATACTTGTTCGCTTCCGAGTACAATCATATTGTCAACTTCTATCAATTTAAAGTTTACATTAAGAAAGAAAAAAAAATCCCCATTTATTATATCGAATCAATTTAATCCTGTAACGAAAATATTATAGAACTAATTGCGATTGGCTTTGATCGTGATGAATTCAGTTTGAAACGAAGTAAACAAAAATATAACGTGCGTTTTAAAAATAAAAATAATATTATAAAAATCAATGGAAACAGTCAAACGTGGATTAAGTATTGGAAACAGAATTAACACTCGTCCTGAGCGTATTAGTGTCAAAAGATGACATAATTATTTAATTTTACGTCCACGTTTATAAAATAACTTTCGTAAAAATACAAAAATAAATCGACTAATATTATTCAATTTCATACGTATAGGTACATATATTTTCCATTAAAATCGTATTTCATTTATTAAATATTAATTTTATCCAGCCTCATTATCGACAATGATTAGCCGAATAAATTTTTTTAAATATTTAAAATTTTTGCGGCTTTGTCTTATAATTTGATGTGCTAATTCAATTATATCGAAAATAAATAAATAGATTCAATTTATTTAAATAAACTCCTAATTTATTTTAGTTTTAAAAATAACTATCGATAATAATAATAATTATTGATTGTACCTTTATTTGTATGAATTTAATTTTAAATTTTACATAAAATAATACTTATTAGTATTTGTGTACCATAATTTTTGTCAATTAATAATAATATAGAAATAGAAAAAAATTATATTACAATTTAAACGAATTTGTATGTTTTTAATATTGTTAGGAATAAGTTACTAAGTTAGTTACGATTTGATAATAATAATACATTTACACAATATTACCGGCTTAGAAACATTATTACTCTTTTTCGCTAATAATATAACATAATGTTATATAAAATTATACATAAAACTCGTTAGTCATATAGCTAACATATAATTTGATAAAAAATTGTTTTTATATTTTAACTATAATATTATCATGCCCAAAACAAGTCCAGTACTAAAATAATTAGATGGTTTATTTTATAACAGTAGGTAGTATAAACTCTGTAGTTTACTATAGTTTGTAACAAGTTTTAACAAGACAATAAGAAATACGCAGGTTTTTGATTTTATGTAAATATTTAAATATTTAATTATAGTACTAAATTATATGAATAATTATTAATTAATTAATTTAAATATTAAAATTAATACATTTACATTACTCGATAAAATAATTTATAGTCACTTAGTTTAAAAACAAATTTAATTTATAATATATATAATAATTATATTATATTATATTAATACAAATACAAATACAATTAAATACACGATATTTTTAGAAAGTAAATTATTTTTTTTAAATAATATATGAAATTAAAAGGAAACAAATAAAATCAATTAAACAATTAATTTAGAAAACACTAAATGAATAATATAATAATTATTGACAACAACTAATAGCTCAAATTTAATATTAATTAATTATTCTAATAATAGAAATTGGAAAAATATAATTAATGACGACAGTGTGTTCCACAAAAATAATTTCATTATGGAAAAGTTAATTACATTTCCATTTGCAAAACCATGGAATTGAAAACATAAATAACAAGACTGAAAATGAAAAAAAAACTAGAAAGCTAGAAAATGTAACACTCAATGAAATGTTTTCAATTTATCGGCAGTATAGAAACTATACATATATCATATATTATATTAAATATTTAAATCGCATAATTGAACTAATAGTTGACTTCAGATTTCAAAATATACTTAAACTACTTCTAAAATTCAAAATTATTAAGTATTTATCAAAAAATAATTTATGTTTTTAGACCTATTTGGATATAATGGCATATTTGGGTCCTGCTAATTCATCGAATATAGCGTCCACTGCAAGCTTTTAAGCTATTATTTTAAAACTATCTTAACTGGACCACAAATAATAATATATCACTAATGACACTCTTCACAAAAACCTCTAATTACCGAGAGTCTTTGAAATTAAAATTTATTATAAAAAAATTCCTTGCTAAAAAATTACAAAATCATACAAATAGTCTGGTCATAAAAATATATTTTTAATCCTTTTCTAGCGTAATGTGTAAAATTGTTAAATAAAATAAGCAATTTACCCTAATAATAGCGCCCATGTCTAATTTACTTTAAATTAAATTAAATTATTATTTATGTATAAAATGGTATAATAAACTGCCACTTTTTAATGTATCTGTGTATTTTAGATCAAATTCTATTGTTATAGTAGGTATTATAAATTTACCAATTATTTATGTAAGCAACAAATTTTTTAATAATATAATTAATATTAATAATAAATTCTATTAACGTATATGTGGAATAGACAATATTATATACCTATTATACTATACGACTATACCTGTATAATATATACGCAGTCTATAAAATATGTAATTAGTAAAATTACACGAGTTTATAAAATATTTACTTTTTAATCAACTTGAAATTTTCAGATATTTACGTAGTTTTGTCTTACAATAATATGATTTTGACTTTTTTCAAAAATCATAAAAATCGATACTTTAATTTTAAAAATTCGTTCTATCCTTAAGAAATAACTTATTGCAATTTAAATTAATAACGAGTCATAATATAATGTTTGATTTTAATAAATTTAAATTAATTTCTTATTATCATAAAAACAATGTAGTCGGCTTCTACGCTGTAATATATTTCTAGTTTATTTTGGATTTTTTATTTTTTTTTGTAAATCTATGTTAATAATAAATTATTCAACATTATATAGTATATTGATTTCATATTATTAAATAAAATAATCTAATTCTTAGTATAAAATAAGAAGTTCTTCTAAAATGATTATGAATTATAAAAACTAAAAATTCTATATATACGTATGTTATAAATATAGCATTAACGACACATTTTAAAATAACACGCAAAATAAAATAAGTTTATTCATATAAGTGAAATAAGACACGATTAAATTGATATTAGTTTTAATTTGAGGATAAAATATATAAGCTGTTATACTTATAAAGATTTTTTTTTTTTTAAGTATAAAAGTATTTCTATCTATCTTAATGGTTCATGCAACCAAAAAAAAAAAAAAAAAAAAATTCGTGATTTAATTTAAATCATAACTTGTATATAATAATTATAAAATATGTAAATTTTAATAAGAAAACTAGAAAATTTAATTAAAATTATCGTTTACTATATTTTTGCATACTTATTATAATAGACATCGAAAATTATGATCAGATAACACGTTTACAATTAAATGTATATCAAAATCGATTAATATTTATAATTAATGATTCCTTCTAATCCTTCTATATCTATCATTGTTTTTATCGAAAAATTATAAATACGTATCGTAAAATTTTATTAAATTGATGAGTTTACGCTGTGGTTTTAATTATTTTTTAAATTTTTATTGGTTTATTAATATTATTAAAATTATTGAAAAATAAAATTTAATTAAAGCGATTCAGTTGGACAAGACCGAATAGTTCTATAGTTACGAAATATGAAATAGAAATACGAAATGATTTTGCACATTCACATTGTCATAAGTAAGTTAATTCTAATCACGATAAATTTTTATTTTAGGTCGACAAAATATTACGTTCAACAATGTATTATTATCGTTCAAATTCAAACGTTAGATATTTTAATATACCTATATAATTTTAATATAACTATGTAGATACTATTTTCATAACATTTTATTAAGCGCGTCGTATTTTAATATGACATAAAAGTAATTATTTTAAGGTGTTTTATAAAAGTTATTTTTTATCAAATACTAAGAAAAATGTTTCCCGAATTTAAATAATTAATATTTAATATTATATTATACTGTAGATATTATATATTATATTTATAGATTTTTGGAAATACTTTTAGGTAAATGTTTGTATTTTCGCAGTATTATAATAATATAGGTACATTTTTGTATATTGTTAACCTTTTAAGTGTTTTTTCTTTTTTTTTATATTCTTTATAATTGCATATTTTTTGATATATTATCTGCATCTTACATAAAAGTTTCTTCTAAATCATATACCTTTTGTCCTTTTCGACTTAAAATATTTTCCCCTAGAGACTTATTATTTCACATAGTGTAAGCAGCTGTTTTAGACTCAATAATGAATTGGCAATTCTTATTCAATCTTTAAAATTTTCCAAATTTCTGTGATATTTTATGTTTGTATGATATAGGTATAGGAGATTCGTTTAAGTACTGCAGGAAGCAGGATTGTAGGTCAAACACATAATAATACATAAGTGTAATATATTGAACTCTGAATAATAATTTATCTCTTATTTTTGTACGAATCTTTTTCGTATTGGTAAATTAGTGTGATTTTAACAATTTTATATAAGAATTAGGAATAAAATGCACCAACTAGAAGATTCAATTATAGAAAGGCCAATTCATTTTCGATTCCAGAAATGGTGTGGTGCTTAAGTACGTTGAAATGCGTCGATACGCGATTTTATTTTTATAAACTTTAATAATTTGTAGAAAAAAATATAATACGCTGAAGAAAAAAGTAAATAGTTTTAATATTATGGAATATAATATTTCGATTTCAAGTTTTTTTTTTTTTTTTTTTTGTATAGATACTTGTAATATAAATATTATGGTCGGGTATAAGAGTATAAGATAAAGATTTATAACCAAAATTCAATTTTGTAATACCTATATAGTCGCATAGTATAATTCAAAATAAGAGAGTACTTCAAGACTGAAATCGTACCTAATCTAATTCTTTCCTTCCAAATCAAAGTAGATAAACGTTATTTTTATTTATTTGTACAATAAATTGCTGTATTAATATACTTATGAAGAAATTGCTTAAAAATAATAAAAAAATGCTTTTTTTTCTTTTTTCCATCAATACAAATATTGATATATTGACATTAAAAATGTAGGAATTACCTATATTATATTATTGCTGATTATGAGGGTTGTGCTTTTGCTCCATATTTAAACAACACACAAAGCAATAAGAATTCTTTATTATTTAATAATCTATATGTGTAAAATTTAAATTACCTGTATGTGTGAATACATTAATATCGAACAAAGACAATAGTATGGCATAAAAAATTTTTTTCTCAAACCTAAATCCTCCCAGGGTTGGGCCCGTCACTTTTTAACTTAACTATCTCCTGATTATAGGCCTAATATATCTCTCTGTACCAAATTTCGTCGCAATTGGTCCAGCTGTTTAGGAATGAATAATAGGCAAACAGAAATATTCGTTTATATATATATATATAAATATTTCAATAAATGCTTCACGTGTAAAATGTATTTTAAATTTTAATATCTCAATATCAAGACTCAATTTTTTATAGGTGTTTAAAGTTGAAATTTCTGTAAATTTAATATTTAAAGTATTTATATGGATCCTTCCTATTACATTTCAATATTTTACAATAATGATAAATAAAATTGACAAACATTTTTATGATATGGGCATTTAGGTGACAAGGGGATTTTATGAGCATTTATATTGAACTTGGAAACTTGAAAATTTTATAGGGTGTTCATTTATGTACTATATGTGTGTGCCTATGTGGTCCCTATATGTGTGTGATAAAATGTAAATATTTAATAAAAAATGTCAAAATTTTAATCAATACCTACATTATCCGACTGAAATTTGCTCAGAATCGTTTTTTCGAATGCAATATGGTTTATCAAATTCTAATTAAAAATTAAACACTATGATTTTCACGCCTATATCTCTTTCCTTTAGTATCCCTTTCCTTGATTTTTATATTATTTTAGTAATATTATATGTGCGGTGTTGTAACATATTATGTAGCGTCACTAAACACGGAAGTCGTCAGTACGTACACCTCATACAGTTTGTAATGTTATTGTATTATTCTTTCGTTCCTTTCATAAAATATTACGCTTTATATTTTTTCTTTGACGTCATTTTTCTTCTTTTTTTTTTGAGAGGGGGTCGCTTCTTTTCACTATTTTACCCGGGCGGTACGTTGAGATTACAATCTACCCTCACAGCATCATCTTATAATCCGATTTTCTCTTCTGGATTATCAGTATCACATTATTTATATACAGGGTGTTCAACAGTAATTTTTTTTTTCTAAAACGTATTTTTAAGTTAAAAATTGTCAATATTATATAACAATTAATTACATATGTATTATCAGTATAACACGTATTGTATGATGTTTATTTTATTATCAAATATGTTTGCGGTAAACAAATATTTCAAATACATGCCTATTATTAGCCACTTTTAAATTTAATTACATTTTAAAATACAAATGATAAATAAATCGATAAATAAATAAATTTAGTTCCCATTTTGTTATTTGTTATCTTTTTTTTTTTTTTTTTTATGGTTATAAAATAATTATTTCAAAAATTATTAATGTAGATATACATATTATTATTGTTTATGGAATATCCGAATATTATATTCTACGTTTATACTTTTATTGTTTTATATAATATTGACGTCTACGATGTAAATCAAAGCATCGCTAATTATTATGTATAATTGCATGTAATCAACTATTAATACCGTCTATTATATTATAATATAATATTATAGTGTTTAACTTTAAACGATTGTACAGAATTTTCATTATTGTTAAATTAATGTAAACAAACGATGAACCATTTTGTTTGAAATTTTAGAATAATTAAATGTATAATACTTGGAATCACAATGGGTTGTGTTTATAGTTTATAAGTATTCAAACACGACGAAAATGAAAATTTTACTTCTAAGCCCAGTCAATTTGATTGGAGAATGTAATTAAAGAGAATATCGTTGCATATGAATACGTACACGGTTTAGACCGCATATTGCATATAACATTTTGATTATGCATCCGTTTACAACATACAGGTAATACGCATATGTGTTATTAATTTATTATTCTATAATATTATGCCCAATCAACAAACAATAAATTGATTCCGTGTTATCGCAAGTGATCTAAACGTATACATTTTCCCTGATAATAATAACCGAAATTATATAAATTTTTATACTAATACGATGAATTATTTTGAAAAATAAATATATTTAAGTAAACACTAATACGCCATGCTGTTTATCAAAAATATTTATAAAAATATCACTTTGTATATCTATACAACCAAAATATATATGACGTTATACCGTGAAAAGACGAACTATTTTATTACATAATATAATGATAAAATATTGGTGAAAAAAAAAATTATATTTTATAATATTATCCGAATGATTTGTATGGTCATAAAGTTGTTAGATAATAGATTGTATAGCATTATATTTTTGAATTTTCAAATTTGAGTAAAAAATAATAAAAATAAAATCCAGAAAATAATTATTACACAGATAAGTAATATATACAATTTCTAGAATGAAGCTTAGATAATCGTTAATGCGTTTTAAAAAACTAAATTTATTTTATTATAATAATGGTTTAAAAAAAAAAAAAAAAAAAAAAAAATATAGAAATGTATTATTATTTTTAGTTCGTGTTTGTTAAATGATGAAATTAAAAACTTTTATAACAATAATTTTTTTTCCTTTTTTTTTTAGACCTAGACTTGATTTTCGTCTTAATCTTTATTAAGTATTGTTTTAAAGTAATTAATTTTTTTTCATTTATAAGTATAATAAACTTTGAAAACACCAAAAGACGTATAATTTTTAATTAATTTATAAATGTACGTAATAATTTTAATATTAAGGAGTGTTTTTTTTAAAAAAAAAAAAAATATATGTTCGGTACCTACCGGAATATCATGTTAGAATTAACATGTATGAACTAGAAAGCGTGTATCCTTAAGTAGGTAAAAATTAACGACGATGAAAGTTTACAAAACATCATCGTTTAATATTTCTACATTTTTGCATAGAGATATGTTGCATACGAATGTTCTTTTAATTTCAGTCTTTTCTGAAATTACTTGTATATAATATTATATAGAACAAAGTATTCCATTCGAACAAACTTCAAACAAAGATTAGGAACATTGAAGACTTACAATTAAATACTATCTAAGAAATATATAACATATAAAGTGAAACTTTACGTTTGATATAATTTCATTTACATTAAAGACACATCAAATAATTTAATTTTCAGTCACGTAATTAAAATTAAAATAAATATAATCTCGTGTTATTTAAGTTTATTTGGTAGGTACACTATACAATTTACTGTAACAAACCCGATTTAAAAAAAAAAAATGTGTTTAAATAACGATATATCCACTAAACAATAAAACTCTAAAAATTCGTAACAATTTAATATTTTATCACCAAGAGACTTGAATATTATCAATTTAGTACCTTGAGCAGTGGCGTGCTCAACTTCAAAGTTATATGAAGCCAACTCAAAATCTGTTACCACCCACCCCAAATTAAAAGCCACATTTTTACAAAAAAATTGTAGGCATTAATACTTTTATTTTAAAATTATATATAAATAATCACATTTAGTTATTTAAAGAGTAACATAAGTTTTAATCTATCACTAAATTTGCAAAACAATCAATAGCTTCATTAATATCAATGTCAAATTTAAAATAAACTAATAAGTAATAACTAATTATTATAATTGCAGTATTCCATTTTCTTATAGTCTATAAATTATAGATTATTTAATTGTCGGACAATAAATCAGATTAAAATTGTATAATTGACCACCCAACGTACAGGATCTACCCCTAATAAGCTTGATGCCTAGGCATCATTCTAAGCTATTTTCGGCACGCCACTGACCTTGAGTACCCTATAAATTTTAAAAATTACGATTATTAAATCGTCTAAAAAAAACGTAATTTATTACCATTATTATTTTCCTATGAAATTAATCTGAATACATTTTTGTCGATTATTTTCTATAAAATATATCAAATTATTAAACCAATTATTTTAAACAATTGGACGTAACAAAGTTTATTTTCCGTATTTAATATATAGGCACCTATTATAAGTTACCGACTTCAATGTACAGTTATTTGTTTGCCAACTTATAATACGTATCATAATGTGCACGTATAAACAACAAACTGTTAATTCCGGAAAATGTCTGTTTGTTAATTGAATATGTGGTCATGTTGATTCCAAACATCCGGTGCAACGAACAGAAAACAAACAATTGTTATTACAGTATATATTATTATTATGGTTAGCAAGTTAATAAATAGGTACATAACTAATGTATAAAAGATTCGATATTATTTACCTATAGAATTTATATATTTTTAATAAATTCGTTTCTTGCAAACCATTTCAGACGATTCAATTTCAGACATGTCAATCGATTTTATTGTAGTCGCATATTGTATTATTATTGACCTTCCACCATTCGAATAACTTATGGCAAAAATAATTTTTCGCATATTAATATTATAATACCTACCTACTCAGTACTCATTTCCAAAAAAAAAAAAAAAAAAAAAACGTTCCGATACATAACTAATTTAAGATATTAATATATTATGATTTGTAGTGATTAGTTTTAATAAATTAGCAATTATAAATGACATATATAAATATATATTATATATATTAATTTATTAATTACTGTTGTACTTGTAGGATATGCATAGATCATTAAAGATAAATCAATAAACATATCATGTTTTATATTCCTTCCTGTCAAAACAATTTCTCAAACTTGAAAATTGCCCGAGTTATCGTGAAATATTGAAAACGAATTTGTCGAAATTTCAGTTTTTGTGAAAAATGCCGTTTTTTCGTAGTTTTTACTACCGCTTAGGGTCAATTTTGAAAAATTCGAAAAATGACCTAAATAAAGTATCAACAACATCCACTTTCTTACCGGAAATATATGCTATTCGTGATAATCGGAGCATTATTTCGGGTAGTAAAAGTGTCTTCATACTTAAAAAAAAAAAAGACACACATCATTGTAAAACCATCAATACATTCTTCGCTACGCTCAGAATCTAAAAGTCATAATTGTTCCGAGGTAAGGATATTATATAGGTAAATAAAACGTCTGCGTGAATATTCAACAAAAATTTCCGTTGAGCATTTTATTTATCTTATTATTATTATATATTAATACTTTTAAAAAATAATTCGTTAAAAATACCGTAGGTACTGTGATTTTTGATATTAATTATCGTTAAAAAAAAACTTCTGGGAAATTTTAAAGTTGACCTAAATAAAATACCTGCAATCAGATTGAACTCTTTATCGAATGCGTACCCCTTTTTGTGGTTATCGCCTTATCGGATCATTATTTCTACTCCGAACAATGTTTTCATACCTATATAAATAAAACAAAGCACTGCACGTATCTTTGTGAAAACAATACATTCCTCACCTAGCTCAAAATCTTAAATGAATCTAATCAATAATTCGTGGAAAATAATAATTAATATAAATGTAATATGTATAACATTATCCCGTAATATTTAACAAGCTCCCCTAAGCGAAATTACTTTCCGACCATTTCTATAATAATTTACGAAGATAGATGATTATTGTTTAAACGTATTAGTTTTAGGTCGTTACTCAAATTAGAAATTTCATAGGTATACCTACATAATTTATAGACCTATTAACCAAACTAAAAATGTGATATATTATTTATGCAGAGCTTAATATATTACTAGTTTCCACTTTCCAAATAAGGTCAACATTATATCTGAGATATAAAATGCTCGTATTTTATTCTGCTAAGATGAATATCTACGACATGCCTAAGAAATGAAACGAAACGAATGTCTCATTTTCGTTATTTACTTTTACAGATAGCTAGTTAGATTCTAGTTTGTAACTCTATGTAACTCTACTACGTATTGTATTCTGTACCGAAGTAAATAATCTAATTTCATGTTTATTTCACGTTAAACTACAATAGGAAATATTTCAATGAATCCGAATTTCAAATTTAATTTAATACGTGGCACACGTTTCCATTTTTAAGAACATTTAAAATTAAATTTGGATTATATAAATACTATTTAAAAATTAATATTAGAATATTAATTTAAACAAGATTTATTAAAATTTTAATTATTCAAGAACATAATGTTTAAAATATTTAAATCGGGAAAATCTACAATGTTATAATTATAAAATATATTATATTAAAATATAAAAATCGTTAGATTAGGTTAATTTTAAAATTTTAAAAATAAATTTATAATATATTATTTATTTATTTTAAAATTAGTTTTCCATGTAAGGTGACACTCACCTATATTTATTGTTAAATAATTTAATAAACAATAATAATTGAAATATTAATAAGATTAAATTTAAAAGTGTGTATAACATTGTCTTAATTCGTAATATGTATTGTGTAAGAATATAAAAATACCATTAAATATTTAATTATTTTGTTTTTAAATAAAATATTTAATTTAGAATAACAAAATACATATCGATGTCTTATTTTATTATCACTTATTAAATATGATATTAAGTTTGTGTGATATATTATATTATGTACATTGTTATGTGTATTAATTATATGTCTGCATGTTGTTATTATAAATTATCAAAACGTGTAAATAATTTCCCCCTATAACATTATAATACAAAATAATTGATTTTTCAAACAGATAAAACGTAATATTACTTTGTAACTAACCACAATGTATCTAATCTTCTTTTATAATCAGTAGAGATGATAAATTTGCGTTGGTTGATTTTATTCTGTTTAATAACAGAACGTTAGGTAATGTTTATATTTTTGTCAATATATTTTGTGAAGAAATATTTTTGATTATTCTATCTCGACGTGTATTACGAATACGCAATATTATTTGTAATACACTCGGATGGTATATTATTCAATTAAATATTTGGAATATTTATCAAGACACGAAAAAATAACCTGTATGAAAGCATAAAATTTACGCGTCCACGTCGTTTCACTAATATAATGTCGGTATTATTGAAATTTAATTGAATTGCGGTTAAATATGATGTTTGACCTGCAATATTATTATTGTCATTTCGATTTCATTATAGTGAATATAAATAAATATTTTATTATCTAAAATTGTAGAAGCAGAAAGTAAATTTATTTTGAATCATAATATGACTATAATAATTTCTAATTGACTGATAAGAGAAAAAATATTTTCAATTTCATTATATTATAAAAAAATAATGTGTTCTTTATCGTTATTATATTTTGCCAATTTAATCATAATTAGATATTTACATGAATATTGAAATTAATTCTGTTTTTTTTTTATTTTATATTTAAGATTATGTAATTACCTACTTGATTTTAATTTTTATTTAATCCGTTAAGCTTGATAAATTCCGGATGTTTTTGAATTTTGGTTAAAAGTGCGTAAACTTATATGAATATACCTTAACTTAAGTTTATATAACTTATATGAACTATACCTCAATTTTATGTTTTTATTATGATTTGACACGGTTTTAGTCAGTTGCATGTAGTATGTAGATACGTCCAAAATGCGTTTATCCATTTCTATATTTTTCGTTTTTATTTAAATGATGTGGTGTAAGTAATGTTTATATATTTTATATTATTTATATAATATAATCTGATTAATGGTTCTGAATCTCACTTCAATTTTTGTAATACATACTAGGAAGAAGAGAAAAAATAATTCCACAAAAACAAAGTCATTCGAAATAAACAATTTGAGAAGTTGATACAATCATTTATAATTAATGGCGATGTTCTTCATTGTAAATTCGGTATAATTGAAATGAATTATTAAAATATTTGTTTGGATTTGTTTTATTCTTCGAAACGCTATTTACATAATAATATTATTATTAAAATAGAGACGTATCAGTATGCGCTTGAGTTTTCTTTTTTTTTTTTTATTCTCCCGCTGTTTTCTTTAACGTAGTCGACGTACATTATTTAAACGTATAAGATCCGACGGTTATTTAATTGTCATCCGAATTTCGTCTCGGTAGAGCGAACGAAATCTTTCATATCCGTTATTAATATATTACGTCATAATATTTTACAAAACATATTCTCGATGGCACTTTACATAGTAGTGGCAATAATAATCAGTGAAGTGGTATGTGTTATTATATTTTTAAAAATGAAAGATTTTGCGTTCTCTGAAGAACGCGCGAATCATAACCTTATTATTATTATGAATATCGAGAAAACGCGGCGAACCGTACACGGTGAAAAAATAAATAAGTATTAATTCCGAACGAATTATGTAAATATAATTATTTTAATCTCGTACGTGATCGTGCACTTGCAATAAAAATAAAATAATATTTTAATATTATAACTTTTGAGTTTTGAGTGGTACCTTACATAATATTATAATATATTATTATTCGTGTTATAACGTCACGATATTATTTTTGTATTTACACAAAAAATGGAAATAAACGAAATACACTGGTCATATTGATATACTTTAACGTATCCACAAAGCCACAACTAACATACTAATAGTAATTAAATATTTTACTAAAATAGAGTATTTCATAATATAACTTGTAGTAGCGTATATAGCGCAATATTGATAGATAAAAAAAAAAAAAGATTTCTATTTTTTCTTCGTCTTTAGTTCACGTTAAAAATTTAATTTTACCACCCGATATAATAAATGATTACGTAGGTAACTACCCTCAATATTATAATATGCATTGCAATATTATTATTGTCATTATAATGCAATATACTTGGACTCGCGTGCGTGTATTACCTACTTCTCTTCTACGGACTGCGGAATTCGTGCGAACGTCAATTACAGTTGTACTCGATTTACATGGGTATAATAAAGTGTGTTATTATTGCTGCGTGAACGTAAACTTACCTTATAATTACAGGAAAATTAAGAGAAATGTACGTTGTTACACCGACCGACAAAATGGCAGTAGTAAATAGTAATACAGAGTTTAATTCACTCGGACGGACGACGTTTTAGAACCCGCAGTCGAACCCATTATTTTGTCAAGTCGTCTGCATTTGGATCGTATTAGAAATTATATTATTATTAGGCGTACAATACCGAGAGGGAATCGCGAAACATTTTACAAGTCACAAAACGTTACTTATTATCGTATTTATTATGTATATTATAATCGCTCTGCACTGTTCTAGTGTCCGAATATTATATATTATGTTCGTACGAATATATAAATATGTGTCGAAGATTGTTGGCAGACCGTATTTTTACAATAATATTATAAGCATAACGAAGACATAAGATATTTTTTAAAGTTTTAAAATTAAATACACAAATATCGTACATTTATTTGCTTAATGTTGATATACTTAATATAGACAGTCCTTCGCAGTTCGCACAACGACTAAATGTTATTATTAGGTATAGTTTTAACGTTCGACTATGGTTCGGCGATTTTATAGCTCGAGGCAACGACACGTATAGATTTCAATTAATTACACGTATAAATGCAAACGAAAAGCCTTCTTGAAATTCGACACGATACGTTTTTCAATTTAATACCAAGAGAGGTGTAGAATTATTATTTAGATATGTCATATGTGATAGAAATCATAATATTGGTTTTGTATAAAACAGAAAAAAAAGAAAAAAGAATTTTAATATAATATTATATCAGTAGTAGTCTGAAACTTTCACGATATTTGTGTATTAGGTTTTGATAAATTCAAGACTAGGTACGCGTGCAAAGTATATTCGGATAGCAAAATTTTATTCCAACGCGAAATGACAAAATCTTGTATTATTTTATAACTGACAACTATACAAAATTACTTATTTAACAAGCCAAATGTGTGTTATCTATTTTATTTTAGAAAGATTATATTAAAAAAAAATATTCGAAACATTTTGTCATTTAATATCACATAATATATGCATACATTATATATGAACCGAACAGTGATTATATTTTAAATATATAATTTTTTTTGAATTTTTACAACTAAAAGAATAAATTGATATTAATTAGAATTATTTATTTAACTATGTTTACACGTATATTAAAAATAAGCGTGCCAACGTTGTTTTTTTTTTTTTTTTTTTTTTATCAACGAAACACTTTATTTTCGAAAAAAAAATGTTGGCTGGTAGGTAGGAATAATATAAATTATAATAATTATAATTTTTGTTTATAAAGGGAAAAATATCTTATTTAAATTTCAAAACTGACTTAATTAACATCAAACAAAGTACTTCATAAAATCATAAAGACTGCTTCTTAAAAATATTCAAAAAATAAAACAATTGTTTATACAGAACCTGTTTTCTTGTCATTATTACACGTAAATTGAATGTGATTAATACATTTGTATAAAAACGTAAACTGCATTATTTATGTCGTTATCATTATTTTTTAATTATGATAATGTAATAATAGTTTAACGAAATATTATTTGTAAAAGTTTAAATAATTTAAAATAATAATATAACAGATTATTTTTATTGTAATGAACAGAAATAACCTTTTATTTATATATATTTTGAGTTAGACTAATTTATAGAACTCATTTTCATAGTGATTATAGAATATATCTACAGGTGAATAAGTGAATAAGTGAATAGACTTTATTTAAATTCGAAACATTTGAGTCCACTTATATTATAGATAGATACAAAGATTATTATATTTTTTATTATTATTTTTTTTTAAACTTTAATTTATTTTCACTTTCAAAATGCATTAAGCTCATTCACGTAGAGTCGTAGACTTTGATTGACACAAAGATTACTGTTCAATAATTTAATTTTAATTTTAAAACTTTTTTTTATTAAAGTCATTAATCTAAAATCCAATTTATCTTAAATATGAAATTTTTAATTTTGTAGATAATATTTTTATTTGGGATATAACACGTTTTATAATATTATTATTGAAACGAAAATTACTTTATCAAAATCTATTAATAAAATAAAATTGTCTATACAATAATATAAAAGAGACAATTTTTATCATTTAACATTATTGATTACTAAAGAATATTAACATTTTAATTATAATTTTAATTAATTAGGTAGGTATCTTAAATAAATACATTTTTGATGATTATAAAATAAAACTTTTATTGTTAATATAAAAATACTATCTATTTTAGTTGTTCAACAATAAAGTTTGAAACGAAATATATTATTAGTTGCGAGTTATATATTTTAAAGCACACCAAACTTCTTGGGGCGTAGAACAAATAGTATTTTCTCTTGACTTCACATTTCGAAATCGGATGTGGTCTTTTCACATTAACAGTAATATATTTTCCACAAGATTTTATAACCCAAAATTGCCCAATATGTTCAATTGTAATGAACTTTAAACTTTACTTAAAAATAAGCTGATATCATTTCTAAATTAATAACGTTTTTTTTTTCTTACATAATAAAATTGACTTATATTAGATAGTAATATAATAAGTGTAAACGTAAAGGTTAATATAAATAATAAATTAAATTTTGATAAAAAAAATTGATAATTAATTTTAATTAAACTAATGTTTGACAAAATTCGGTAACTAAATATTTTATATATTTTGTGAAATAAAATTGAATTGACTAATTTTATTTTATTTTTTGAAATGAGTATAGATATATTGTTTAATAATACTATAATAGTAGTAATTAAGACAAAACAAAACAAAAAATTATTCGAAACGAGTTTAACGTTTAATACCGATGGACATACGCGTATTTACAAATTTATAGAAAATATTTTGTAGCTTCAGGTGTTTTGTAATAGTTAATATAAGTACTTTACTAAACTTACTAGGTTTTTAACAATCGAAGTCAGCTGTCAAAAATTCAAGATTTTTGAAAATAATATATAAAATATTTGTCGATTTGATAATAATACTCGTATAATACATTTTTTTTTTTTTATTATTATTAAAATTACAATAATTTATTATTATACCAATTAAAAAATATTAATTGATAGTTTTATAATATTTTTCTCAGTCCATAAAAAATATTTAATTGTAAATGTATTATTCTCTATTAATTTAATTTTTAATTAGTTACGAATAAAGAAATGGATCGCTATAATAACATATAATCGACCTATATCGTTTGTAATAGTATTATAATTTTATATTATTATTATTATTATTATAAATTATTATTATTATAATTATTATTATTATTATTATTATTATTATTATTATTTTTTTTTTTTATAATATCTTATAATAAACCAAGTACCGCGAAAACTTAAATAACAACTATTATTGAAACAACGATAAAGACAAGTCTGGGGCTGTACGAAAACCGAATGACGGTTCTTTGAAATATGACGAAAACTATATATAGGCGCCAGAAGACGAACTCGATGCCCTCCTCTGCGTTATAATTACGTATAGTAAACATTATAATAATTATAATATATAGTTTCCGTTGTGATTATTCGTGTAATAAATATTTATAAATTACGCCATCACGCGTACGGTACAATAAAGAAAAAAAACATATTATATAAAAATAATTCGTGAAAAAATAGAATAGGTACGAAAAAGATTTTGTTACTCGACGCTGAGATTTTTCGATTTCGTGGACACATCGCGGTGAAATAAACTATAAAATATATCGGTTTAAAATAGTCGCGTTTTGCACGTTTCAAACTATATTAATATTATTATCAATTATCATAATGTTATCACGGTTCGTCCGCTCGTCGTGATAACGCATTTTACGTTTTTGTAACGATCGGAATAAAACTATTTAATAATAATAATATTATAATTTTTTTCGGTACTGGACTAGTTATTGACGATTTTATCCACTAAATCGGGCGATCCAAACCGTCGTTGAACCGACGTAGAATTTGGTCGCGCGACACCCTCGAAACCGCGTGATATCAACGGCGGCGTCGTGCCAACTAATTTGTGTGTGTGTGTTACTCGATCCTCTTTTTATAGAACCCAGACACGAATAATTTCGTCGGGGCATGTTCGTAAATTATTTTATACGCTTTAAAAAATATTACCGCGAGCGAGTAAACGAATTTTTTATTTTTATTTTTTTAACACGTCGACATAAATCAATCGTCCGACCGTAAAATAATTTACTATAATTATTATATAATAATTGTTATTTTATTTATTCATTTGTTTTTTTTTTTTTTTTTTTTTTATTAGATTTCGTTTCTATTTTTGTGTTTGCTGGTTTTTCGTGTTTTTCGCGAGTTCCTCAGACTTTATACGCCTATTTTATTTTTTATTGTTTTACATCTTTCGTTCTCTGGTTTTTTTTTTTTACGACATTTATTCGTTTTATTTTATTTTCAGTTTTTCACTCTACGCGTAGGAAATATTATTCATTGTAACGTCATATCATTATACAATGAATAATAAAAAAATTCAACGTCCTCGTACATTATGATATTATATTATTATTATATTCCAACGAGACGACAATAAATTTGCGAACTAAGACGTATTCGCTATTTTTTCAATTTTATTTTTTAATTAAAAAAACGTAATTATTACGTTTTTACAAATCTTTCCCACCGGGCTCCGTCGTCTCTCGAAACCATTTTTTTAAAGTCCAATTTTTTTTCGCATTTAACAGTCAAACGTGTTAATGTTTAATATTACCCATATACATTTATAATATTTTTGTTATTAAATATGGGGTAAAAAATATTTACGTCAATATTATTATTATTATTATTATTATTATTATTATTATTATTATTATTAATAAATTAATTAATTAATTGTAATAAATTTTAAAATAATTGAAGAGTGACGGTGTAATGTTTATTTTTGTCCTTCACGTATCCTTAGACAAAATTCAAAAAATAAATCCTATCCATTATAAACATTCTAAAAGAATAATGTAATAATATAAATTAAAATATATTACAAATTATTAATATTTGTGATAAAGGATATTGTTGAATAAGAAGTAGATTTTAGGAAATCGCCATGAAAAGTAATTAATTTCACGGAATACGCAACGGCACCGTTTCAGTCGACTCCGATAAAAAGTAATGCTCGAATAAATGATTATAAAAATGATTATTATTGTATACAAATAATGAAGTAAATAAAATTATATCGAATAAAATAAAATTAATATAAATTAAAATTAAGCGATTTAGAACGTAGACTACATTTTCAAATATTGATTGTTTTTGTTAAATTAAATTTCTCAAACCCATTAAATATAATAACAATTGAGAAATCATTATTTCAAAGAATTAATGGATTTCATTTTATTATTTTCGTTGAAATATCATTAAACACGAATGAAATAATTAAATTATTGACTCGATGCGTAATATTAATTTTACAAAATTGTTATTTTTCTTCTTTTTCTTTAATACGGTCTGTATCATTACAAAAACCTATAATAATAATAATAATAATAATAATAATAATAATAATAATAATAATAATAATAATAATAATAATAATAATAATAATAATAATAATAATAATAATAATAATAATAATAATAATAATAATAATAATAATAATAATAATAATAATAATAATAATAAAAATTTAAAATATAATTATTTTTATTAAAGCGTCCAAACACGATTTGTAAATATTATGAAATATTTGTTTTACAATAATTAAAGACAATTATGTGCGTAACTTTTACCTAACTCGGAGTTGTGTAGAGATCGAAAAACAACGCTAAACGAATGTGGTAAAAAAATACATTTTAATAACTCTATTATTTATTAAATGACCACATTTTCATCATTATCTACCGTATGTATATTTTTCTTTTTTCTACGTATTGTCAATATTATGTAAATAATTGTTGTTTAACAAAACTGACCATAACAAAAATAATTACACAACCTAACTATATTAGCCTACAGCTTTATTGGAAATCGTATTTTACGTTAACAATGTAACATGCGGTAGATAGTTACACGTGTTACCGTTAAATGAAAATATATATTGCCCAAAAACACAATCGGATAATTTATTGCCATTGGGAGCGTGCATTTCGCGTGTTTGAACTAAATGTTTTTTGGGTTTCCTATCGTTCTCTCGGCCGATATCAATTATAATAATATATATATATAAAATATCCCTGGAAATGAACACTTAACGGGACGTAGGTACAACATCCAAGTTGATAAGAGCAGCGCGTTTCCACTAAACAAGAGACTTGCAATATATTATAACGGATTTTCTGTTATCGGAATGTTAAATGAGATACTTGAATTTTTAAACCATATCGTTATTTTAATTAAACTAACCCTTTGAAAATCGTGGTATAAATGGCCATAGATTCAACTGTATACGTTTAGTACCTAACATTTATTTCCAAGAAAATAGCCGCGAATTTCGCAAAATTCCAATATAAAAATAAAATATAAAATAATATCCTCGTGTGTTGAGATATTGTAATTTTTTTGTATATTATAATATTTTTTTTATTTGACGTAGTATAGTTTAAATTGTATTCCTTTAAGTTGTTTTTATGGTTAAAAATAAATTTAAAAAAAAAAAAAAAATGCTCGTCATAAAATATATATTTAAAATCATTTTTTACCCACCATATCTTATTTAAAATTTTAATAATAAATTTTAATTGCAAATAATCGGATTTTTTTTACATTTTTTTATTATCAAAATATTCATGCGGAAAAAAAATTTGCCGAACTTCTTGTGTTTTTCGCAAATTCGTCATATATTATTATATTTAATTTTTACATTAGGATGAAAAAAATAATTAGATACAATAAAATAATTATGATTTTACGCAGTTTTAAATCAAATATTTTTTTTTTTTTAAGTCATCAAATCGTTTAATTTTATATATTTTATTTTATTAAAATGATAGGATCAAACTCGTCGGTAAGTTATTACGAGTCAAACGTTATACGCTCAAAAAAACATATTTATGGAATTTTTTTTTTTTGTAGATAAAAAATAAAAAGTTGTCTGAAACCACAACGTACTATATTTTTATTATCCAATATAAATATTATAATATATCTTTGTGCAAGCGAAGAAAAAAATGGTTTTTTTTTACGATTCTCGGAGCAAGACAAAAAAAAAAAAAAAATAAGTCAATTCAAATGAATATTGATTCCTAGAAGTATGTTGAGACTTTCAAAGGCAATACGAAAAGAGATGATGTAAGTACCCAATTACAGTCGATATTTCCGTTTCACAACGTTCGCTGTCGTCCGTATAATCGTTCGAAATTGGTACCTATTAAATCGTACACATTAGAATAACGAATATTTAAATTATTATAATCTATATCTAGTTTATTATATAAATATAAAACACAGAGAGCTTATAAAATGTGCTATCAACGCACAGCTCAAACCATTACGGACGGATTTGGCTGAAATTTGGCATACAGATAGCTATTATGGCGTAGGCATCCGCTAAGAAAGGATTTTTCAAAATTCAACCCCCGAGGGGTTAAACGGAGTAAAAGGGGTAAAAATTTAAAACGTTTTTTTTTGGTTCGATTTTTTTAAAATTAACTGTACATATACTAAGTAAAACATAAAACATTGTCTATAAACTTTATTAGTGAAAAATAGAAAATACCGCCAAGTCGGAACCTTAATATTATGCCGGCAGTACACATTCGCCGAGATAACGTGAGAGCAACCGAGCGCGAGAATGAACTGGATGCGCTCGTGTCGCCTCGACAGCGCTCGGTCTGGAAGCGGTTTTTTATGCACGAGTCAAAGGCCACGAGTCAAATTCAATACTAAACAAAAAAATGTGAGGGCCTGTAAGCCGAGGAAACCGAGACTGTACTACGTGCACTCGCGCTTCCTCGCCTCGCCTAATGTCTAGAGTCTCGCCGAGACTGTCTCGGCGAATGTGTACTGCCGGCATTACAATTACAACTCAACCGTGCGGACTGCGGTTGTGGAACAGGCGTAGTAGGTATATGAGACCCTGGTATGCGTGGAGCACAAAATGAATCGGAAATCGGATGGGTGTGCATTATTTTCTTACATTATTCAAGATACACATTACCATCATTAAAAAATAATAAAAAATTGGTCAAATATTTACTTAAATAACTGTTTTCAAATACTATTTTAATAATTTCAGAATCTTAAGAATGTTTTTTTAATATGTATAATATATTAATATTTAATAATTTATAGGTGTAATTGCATTAAAAATCGTAAAATAAAGATTTTTAACACATTGAAAGTGAAATATAAAAAAGCAAGGGAAGGGATACTCAGATGTGCAATCATAGTGTACAATTTTAATTATAATTTGTATGCAATGGTAAACCAATGCATTTAAAAAAACGATTCTGAACGAAGTTCAGTCAGATAATGCCGTATTTTCGTCATTTTTTTCATAATAATTTCGATTAACTAAAAATATCAAATTTAAACGGCTATAAAAAAAAATTGAGAATAAAGATTGTTTTAATATTTTGATATGATGTGAAGTAATATGCACATATACTTCAATAAAATTTTCAGACCTCGATGCCAAAAATTGCCAATTTTATCAAATGTTATATACATAAAAACGAGAATTTTACGAAATATTCAACGTCCTATATTTTGTAGAAAAATTAACGTAACGGTTCCAAAATTTTACCACATATATATACACCCTATGTGAATACTCAATATAATTTTCAAGTCTCTAACTTTAAAATTGCTCTAGTTATCGTCATCTAGTTATTCGCTACGCTCAGAATCTAAAATAGAAAATACCTCCAAGTCGGAACCTTAGTACCTATTAGAATTTAGAACTCAACCTAAATGAGCTCAGTACACGGGTCACTCTCGCGAGTTGGTAGTAATTATTTTGTTAGGTACTGTGAAAAACAGTTTTTTTTTTATGTTTTTTTCATAAAAAATAAATACCTATATTTATATCAAACACTCTCAAAATGCGCATCGAACGAATAATATTATTTATACGAAACGCTGTATATTATTATAATATATCATTATATCCGCGAGTAACGTCAAACGAGGACCGTACAGACCCGTAATAATAATAATAATAATAATAATAATTATAATAAATTTATGTATTGCACATACGTGCTTTTAAGTTTAATTATTGTTCAACGACCGCCTCGTTGTCGTAGGTGTATGTATATTATAATATAGATATATGCGTTTAACAAAATATTAATGATCTCTTCCGCAAAAGCTGTGCCCGCGTTATATTTGCGTTGCGGATTCGGCAAAACAAAATAATATCACATTATAATATAACAACAACTCTCACTGTATATATTATATACAGATATAATATACGTGTATTGTAGTAGTTGTACCTGTTCGCCCCAAAGTACATTATTATTATTCCGAGCGGAAATAAAATGGTCCACTCAAGTGAACGCGCGCATTCGGCATAATTCACCTCTTATTTACTTACCTGATATATGTTATATGTGTTTACGTCGGTTGGTTTGTGTTTTGTAATGATAAAAGGACGTCCCTATAACCTCACACGCGCGCTCGTCTACTTAACGTACCTACTCGTAATATTACACCGGGATGTTAATTTATCATACCTGCGTTTTCCAAACCGAAAAAAGAAACGTTCGCATTTTCTTCGACGTTTATCGTATAATGTACGATCTGATAAAATAATATAAGATACGCGTTACGATGTTTTCGTATACCTAATTATTATATTGTTGTTTATATCACTTCGATAATAATAAAATTGTCACGATTATAATATTATTTATAGATTTTTGTTTTTCACGAAATTTTTTTTTTTATATACCGCGTAAGAACTCGTATTATCATTTCGACAAAATGTATGATAATATTATTTTGTCGTTTGGCATACGCATTGGAAAAAAAATCAAAGTTTTCTACGTATCGACTACTATAATATATTGTATTATAGTTATAGTATACTTATTTTATTTCCATAATATTCAACGTTCGGATTTTACACTTATTGTCGTAGAAATATATAACATAATATTTTACTTATAATATACTAAATATTATTATTTTATTGCAATAGAACGATTGAAAATAATAAAATATTAATTAGTAATGCGTGTTATACGACGTTGAATTAGTTTAAATTAATGAAATGAGAAAATAACAATCAAATTTGATGCTTTGAGCGTGTTATTATGATAATAATATTATTAAACTTTATTCGGGCGAATTGATAACTTTTAACATTTTACGACGTTACGATACAATTTTTATAATTGCAACGTATACGCCGTGAAGGGTGTTTAATAAATCTTCAAGTTTGTGTTTATTTCGCCTATTGCAAACTCCTTCTAAACACACACACAATTATTATGAATTATTATTACGATAAAACTATTCTATTCAGAAATATAATATTATAATAATACGTGCCTCGGTTTGAATCGGGTTCAAGAGAACTTTATAATATTATATTCTATATAATAATCTGTGTCCTATTGTTCATTGTTAAAGTTTTATTTCAAATTATTTACTTGAAAAAGGATAATAAAATAATTTGTTTTGTATTCATATATTTCTTAAGTATCTCTGTTAATCATCTCTTTGTCATGTTTTTACGAAATAATTAAACTCTAAATCTTAAACATATGTATTATTTAATTTATTACGTAATTCATAATTAAATGTTTAATCTAAAATTGTAAACTACATTTGAAATATTTTCATTGTTTGATCTTTGATGTTATTTTCAATATTGCCGATTAATACAATCTATTATATTATTATATACGTATGATTTATTATAAAAATGGGTTGTACTATTATAGGGAAGCGACAAAGATAACAATTTAAATTATATATTATGATGTTAAATAAAAATTTATATTATGTTGAGTACACCTCTATTCTAATATTATTTGTCTAGTTTTAATCATATAATAATCAACTAAATTGGGTATAATTTTAAAAATAATAACGAATATATTGTAATAAAAATGTAATTTATTGCGAATTTATGCGTAGAGAATAAGAAAAAGAAATTTGAAAAAAATACATACAACTAGAATGTAAAATATGAAGGCAAGTATAAGAGTATAAAGCGTAATGTTATTATAATATTATAATAGTGTCATAAATCGTTGTGGAAACGGTATTCAGACAAAATGATCGATTTATTTTTTTATTTATATAAGGTTTTAAATCTTTATAAACCTTATTGACTGTTGTTTTTGTTTTGTGCATTTTACATAATATATACACTAACTCACTGTGTTTAATACTCGTATTTTTAATAGTACAATAATAATTATACAATACATTATAACTTCAATAGTTTAATCGCAAAACACGTACAGAGGAGAACAAGAGACAAATACAGTTTTATAATTTATCGTCATGGATAATATTATTTACTTTTATTTATAAATTCCATTCATCAATATTGTATTATGGTAAATTTAAACACCTTCTATTAGTAATAATAAAAAAATAAAAATAAATTCATCGTGAAACGTCAATGTATTACTTTTTATTCTTCCTTAAATTTATAATATTTTATACTTAGCTATATAAATATATTATATTATGCGTAATTATCTAAAAAAAAATTTTTTTTTTATGTATCGTCAATACGACATAATGCTATTAATATTTTTATATTTATAATATTTAATATTATGCCTACCGGTTGTTAATAAAAAATATTCTTATATTCTTATACCTATAAAATTTACATATAGTCCTTAAAAATTAATATTATTTAAATTCACACAGTTACGAGTTAAATTAAATTTTTTTTAAAAAAATAAAATAAAAACTTTTGTTTAATCAACATATTTTAAAACGTGGACTTTTTGCAAAAAAAAAACAAAAAACAAAAAATCATATTTCAAACAGTCGAAATGGAAAAGGGTTAACTGTAAATATTTCACTAGACATAATATACCTCCAAACTTGTTTTATAATTCAACAAATTAAATGTATATTTAATAGCTTTTTGCTGTATGTTATTTTAAATAAATTGTAATATTATTAATCCTTAACCGTATAAAATAAACAGTCCTTGTTTTCGATAATTCATTTTTGTTAAAATGAGAATATTCGTTCTTGTTTCATATAAAATTAATCATATCCAAAATAAACATTTTTACATTCTGTTTTTATAAATTCAAATGTTGTATCACAAAATTCATATTTATTTCACTGATTTGAATTCATTTTAACTAAAATATTTTGTTTTAATATTTGATTTTGTACGGAAAGAAGCAAACTGAAAATTTTTCGTAGTTCTACACTTTAAAAATTCGTATAGATACGAGTTGGTATAATATTAAATCGAAATATTCTCAAATGTAATGTATAGAATAATAAATTTTTAATAATAAAAAATATACTACCACAAATTTCATAGTTGGGAATAAGAATTACAGAGCACTATAAAATATTTATATTAAAAAATAGCCAAATTCATGAAATTATATCTTTGATAATAAGTTATAACTATACTAATAATATTATGTCATAAAAATATGATAATTTTATTAAGTTTTCATATATATTGCTTATGTAATGAAATTTTAGAATTGTTACTTTGATATTTAGTCTAAAATAAATATAAAGTACTTAAGTACTTTGAACATTTTTGAAAAAACAAATTTTGCAATCATGTTTATAATAAAATTGCAATTTTACGACTTAAACATTTTATGAAAGCATAACCAAAGATTTTACAACACTGCAGTTATAAAGTATTTTGTAAGTTGACAGTAGGTACATTATTTTTTAATAACCCGTTAAAGTTGAAAATTTTAATGAAATTGAAGAAATATGATACTTATACGACGGACTTTTATTATTTTATTGTAAGATATATCTCGTAAAAATTTTGATTTTTAATATGCTTAACTGATAATTTGATATTTATTTTATGACACGTATAAAATATTTTAAGTGTCGACATAGATACGATTTATTTTTACACGGATTTAAAAGTTTAAAATCTAAAATTTTATATTAATTTGTGAGTTTTGTGTTTTTTTTTTTTTAATGAAGATGCATTTTGGCTAAAAATAAAGATCCATTTACCACGAATCCTTATATGAATTTAGTAGAGTAATTTATCTAGATAAACTTTTTCAAATTTTCAATTGATTATAATTACATACAATTAACATTGTTATTGATATTACATTAAAATTGATTTTATAATATTGTGTTTAAATGATTCAGTTCATATATAAATATGAGACGTTTAAATAAAAATTCAGATCTGCATATTATAATGTAACATGTATTATGTATTTAAAAAATCTTCCAAATTTCGTGTTAAAAAAAAAATTGATGAAATTAAAGATTGTCCAAAAAATTTTTAACATGAAATATATCTGATGACCAAATATGTACTTTTACGAAATCAGTTATGTTGAAAACAGTAATTGATCTATAACACATCAACATCACATTTTTATTTAATAATTTAAAAAAAATATACGCATATTCTAATTTATAAAATGGTTTTATTTGTATAATTTTTTAATAAAAACTAACAAATAATAATAATTGTTATTATTTTAATAATTATTCAAAATATTATACGCTTACTGGTTTATGTTATCTAAATACGATTCTGAATTATTAATATTTTAAATAATATTATTTTTTTTTTAAAAAAACATCCTTTGTTTTATATGAAAAATTAATTTTATTTATGGTTTTTTTTTTTATAGATATGGCATATTGATATACCATGTACCATCTACACATGGCTAATGGTCAGCGTACGTTAAGTTACAAGTATTAAAATCATGGTATCAAGTTTTATAAATTTTATGATGTGCCAAGGAATGCAAATGACTGCTTTATGAAGAAAAAATATAAAACTATTGGATGATGAATCATTAAAATTACTCTTCAACTGTCAGCCTGTTAAAATTAAAAAAATAAGTTCACAACTTTATAAATACCAAATGAAAAATATATAAACAATTTATAATTTATTTGAAAATTTATGTAAAACCGACTGTCATAATTGTATACAAATATTTTTAATTTAAGTAATTCAAAAAATAAATAATATTATATACTATGTGTGCATATTAAAAATATAATAAAATTTTCTTCCGATTTTAAACTTTTAATAAACATAAAAAATTTTATAATATCGAATAATAAAGATAAAAAATTAATAACGCGGTCGGACACATTTTATACGACTTACTACTGTCGATTATTATAGTCTGTTATAGTTATAGACTAGTCGGTTGATTATAAAAATTCAATAGCTTGTCATTCGTTTAAAATTTGAAAAATTCATCGGCATTACTCAAAAACGTCGTAAAATTTTATTGTTTCGTATAATATGACTTCAAACCTATATAATAATTGTCTATATTGTCATGAGATAATTTTTTAAAGAATTTCATCACTAGAAATCTCTATTACCTATATTATATTATTTTTTTTTAGTGGCAAATAAAATGTTTCGGTATCTGTATAAAAAGAGATAATAATTACAATGTCACGGCTAATACAATGTATTATGTATGTCACACGTTTAAACAGTTTTATTGAAAATAAATTATAATAAAAAAAAAAAAAAATGATATTTCAATTTTAATTTTATAAGCCAAGTGGGATTTGTATTTATTATTATCATTATTTTTTTGTAAAGGACTATACGAGTTAAGTATATAATATATTATAAAACTTTTGTATTCGATAATTGAATTTTTTTTGTTTTTTTATTTTTATGTAAATTAGTTTGTACAGTCGTTAAGGATATTAGTCCTTATAATAATTATTACAAAATAATTAATAGTATTTGTGAACGAATATGGTTTACATAATTTTTAATTAACTATAATGCAAACGTAGTATAAATAATCGAAGTAAATGGTCGTAGAACAAAAAGCATTAGGCTATATTGAAATGGAAATACATTCTGATTATTAAAATTTTGTACTGTGTATTTATATTGTCTTAAGTGTATAGTGACTAAAACGCAGTCAAATATTTCGTCCTCGAGCGTATATTTTGTCGCAATGAATTGGAAATTCACACTTTAGCGACTTTTCCCCCGAAATGGTAAAAACATTCAGACAGTTTTTCTAGCAATTCCAATGTGTTTGCTGTTTTTCACCGATTATTATTCAATTATTCAATCCTGTCGCGCGGAGGAACCGTTGGTATTCGGATATAATTCGTTTTCGTATAAAACGCATATAAAAGTAATAATATTTGTTCGTTCGTATACCAAACATCGAAAATGTTTATAATAATTTATCAATTTACACATTATTATAAACAGAAACATATAAAATTGTGTAAATCAAAAAGAAAAAACAGTATAAGTATACTCATTAGGCGTTTCCATTATAATATATTACAATTTTAATATAATAAATATTTAAAGTGTAATATAAAAAATATTTTGATCCAACAGACAATTTTTTCCTTTGTCGCCACTAGTTTTTCACATAGATTTTAGGTTAGCAATAGAATAATTATAGTTTGACCGTACGAAGACAAAATTAATTAATTATGACAAAAAAAAAAAAAAAAAAAAAAAAAAAACGATTTTTTCATAAGTAAAATAAAGCTCGAAGGTTTTACTTTTTATTATTTTTCCAATATTATTAACGTCTAATTGATTGTTATTTTTTCGGGAAAATGTTTTGTCGACGGCACGTGCTGTTTTCGAACAGATTTCCGATTTTTCCAACGATAATATTTACTCATCGTCGACGAACGGTGGTGAACGAAGACGTCGCGTGTGAAGAAAATATAAAAGTGAGATTGGCCGCAAAAACGCCGAGTGTCGGCGAATTGGCACGGCGAACACAGTCGTCGGTGGGCGCTGCCAGGAAATCGTTTTCCGACTCTGCATCGTTCTTTTATAATAATAATAATAATAATAATAATAATAATAATAATAATAATAATAATAATAATAATAATAATAATAATAATAATAATAATAATAATAATAATAATATAATATATATTTTATTTTCGCTTTATACTCTCTTATTGTGCAGAAAATAATGAACCCCCGAGGAATAAACAGCGAACGAGTTCTATCAAAGTATACCCGTACCTGTATCATGATGGTATTATAACCGTGTGCACGCGCGCAGTCATATTTCAGTATAATATTATTATTATTATTATAATATGAAAGCCGGGCTTAATGAAGTGAGGGTTTTACGAATTTTGAAAAAAAAAATAAAATAAATATATCCTTATTTATTGTAGTTTTGCGAATTTTCTCGCTTCCACGACAAGATCGATGAGCGACGCGTGTATCGCGGTAATGTTAATTACCACCGAAATGCCGTTGCAGCGTATTATTAAGATAAATGACGAGGAGATACCAACCGCGTTTGTACCGACCATATATTATTATAATACAAATATAATAATATTATAATATTATAATATTATACTGAATAACGGTAAATAAACTCGCAACTAAATTTCCTCGCAATATAATATTATACATAACATTATATCGTCTTCGAACAGTTCTAATCGAAAACCCATGATTTATATGGATTATTATTATTATTTTTGAATATTTTTTACAATAATTTTTAATATTTTAAGAATAAAAAAAAAAAAGAAAGAAGAAAAACAGAATAATTATAACAATAATATATATAATATATAATAATAATAATAAGCTTATAATATTATTATAAGCTCATGGTATTTTCTTTCATTTCTGAGAATTTGTGTGCAATTTGGGATTAGGATTTATTCTATCGGCTAACTTACACGAAGTTTGCGACAAAATTATCAATATTCCGTATAATAATAAACAACCCCAGGGCTAAAATTATTATATAATTGGTGTGTGTGTGTGTGTTTATGAAGGCGCTTTTGGGGACTAGTTAGGTTTAATTAATATAATAATACTGACTACGGTACGTATACAATATTACGTAGTAGATTAATAATATTGTTATCATATTATAATTGTGGAATATACCGATAACATACCATCATCATATTACAACATAGATATTTATTATTTATATAACTATAATTTATAATTTATATATTTATAATTATTGTATTTGATTTAAAATAATTATGAATAATATTATATAACTAATACAGTGCAGTTCACTTGCAAGTTGCAGTTTTACGGTATATATAAAATATTGTTGCTAAAATGACTATAATATATTGTAATAAAGTGGATATTCCAAGAAATAATATTTTTCTTTTTATCTAAAAAATAATATGTTATAAATAACGTGTTCTTTTTTTTTTTTTTTTTTTAATAACGTCATAAATAATAATAAAATTCGAAATACAAGTCCGCTGTGCAAAATAACGTGAAACTAAAAGTTCTATAGTCTCACAAGAAACAAAATTATAAGTATAATGTCGTTAAAAATATTAACGTGAACGTGATATTTTTAAATGTGATAACCGTATTAAAATATAAAATGTGTTGGTATACGTTTTGGTATACCTACCTACGTGATATTCGCGATTCTATACTTTTAATATACAGTGACTTCAACGAAACGATAATAATTGCATTAACCAAACCGTGTTTTCATATTTATACGAGTATATTGTTATTATAACCCATAACAGTATATTTACAACAATTATTATTTCAGCGTACTAATAGTAGGTAGGTACTCTCCATTCTTAAATGAATTATCGTCCTATCAGACAAACTAAAACTAAAGTCTACGATACTCTAATAACTATTATGTATTTTTGATCCATTGGGACGGTGAGTGAAAGATCAAAGGAGAATAATATAATTAAATTTATTGCGGTCACGTTAAAAACAAAATGTAATAGTTATAATTATACACTCTACATATATATATATATATATATAACGGCAGGGATAAAAGTACGCTGGTATCATAATGTAATTTTATTATTATTATAAAAGTAGTAGTAAGGTTTCATATTAATTTTAGAATTTGAGCATCATTTACAATGATATTATGTGTCTTTTTTTTTTAAATGTATGTAGACACTTTTTCTACCCGAAAAAATACTCCGATTTTCACGAATAAAACATTTTTCCGGTTAGTTGTAGTTGGTACTGTATTTAAGTCATATTTCGAATTTCTCAAAATTGGCCCTATGGGATAGAAAAAACGACCAAAAAATGACAAAAACCGCATTTTTCACGAAAACGGAAATTTCGATTTCAATATTTCATGATGACTCAAGCAATTTTAAAATTTTAAACTTGAAAATTTTATTGGATGTTCACATGGATAATATATATATGTGATAAAATTTTGAAACCGTTACGTTAATTTTTCTACAAAATATAGAACTTTGAATATTTCCTTAAATTCTCGTTTTTATATATATAATGTTTGATTAAATTGTTTTGGGTTTCAAGGTCTGAAAATTTTACTAAAGTATACTTACGTATTACTTAACATGATAACCTGTATCCTTTATACCTGTATCCCTTCCACACCAGTACCCCTCCCTTTTTGTTTACGCAGTTGATATTATAATATTTAAGTTAAATTTCATTTGAAATTTGAAGTTTTGGACATGGACAATTTCCTTTATTGATAGTACAAATTTATCGAATACTATATTTTATTATAATAAAAATTACTGGATATTAAAATATATCGAAATAATTATAAAATATAAAAAATTTATAGTGTGAGTGTTGTAATATTTCTGTGGTTTTTTTTATCGAAATAATTATTATAATTAATTATCTTTCAATTATTATTTATATTATGAGCAATGTTTAAAACACGAATTGTAGTAACTACTTTATTATGAATTTCGTAAAATATTATAAAATTTACATTGTGACGTAATATATTGTGCGCCTGTTGTATATTACAACGGAAATCAAATATTTATTGACTTCTTATTGGCAAAAGGAATAAGTGTTTTTAAATATCAATCGAATTTTACAATAATCGAACGTATCAAATAATAGTAAAACAATTTTATTTATTGATTGCTAAATATATTTTATATTATATTTTTTTAAATTTGTAAAAATATTTAAATATTAATCGTTATTGTAGACATAGGGAATTTTTAGTTTAAATAACAAAAAGTCGTGTGTTTTAATACGTAAAACGATTCTATTACATTGTACAAAATTAAAATATTTAATATTATCAATATTTATTTAGACAAATTTGTATTATTTTCATATCGGTTATAATGCATAATTTATTTTTATTGTCATTCTAATATAATTTGTTTTAAGTAATTTTTCTTATTTCAACGTGAACGTCGTTAGATTGACTTGATTTACTATTCTATAAAAAATAATAATTTATTATGCATTGTTACACCCAACCCAAAAATAAATCATTGATAAAAATAATTATTTCGTTTCCTTTTACGTATATTACATTATTAAATAACGTTACTATTACAGTATTGAAGTACCCACTTACCATTAAATAACAAACAGTCACGTACTATTCATATTCACTATTTTTTTAAACCTGGTCACTGGTATAAACCGGATAATAATACTCATATTGTCCTCGAGGAAAATGTGTCTTAAACAGACGACTATAATAATATTGAAACTGTCGCCGCTGTCTTTTCACTATAAACACGCATTGTATTTTTATGTATTCAAACAGTTTGTTTCTAACAATACAAATCAAAGTGTTTAGATAGAGTCTTTCTTTCGTGAGAACTCTATTTGCCTTAGCGTAGGCCAATAAGCATTGAATTTACGGTATAAATTTTAATATTTAAATCGACATAATGAGCTAAAAATAAATAAAATATAATTCAATGGTGGAAAAATAATATTAAATAATTCGAACCGAGAAAGAAATAAAATAACATTAAAAACGTAGACCGGATCAGCGGTATTGAAAGTTCCTCGTTCGTTCTTTCAGTCCTCGAATAATTGGATGTCGTTGGAGAGCGGTAGAGATCTAGAAAAATAATTAGATTAATCGAGTATTTGATAATATATAATAAAAATAAGAATTTGTTATCTATTTTTTACATTTCTGCGTACATTTTTTAAAATAATCAAATCAGTCGATAATAAAATTTTTTTTAACTACGTTCAGCAAAAAAAAATTCGGACCTTGAAATGTGCATAGTACGGGCAATAAAAATCTAATGAGAAAAAAGTCATAAAAATTCAATTAAAAAAAAAAACAAAACGAAATAGAACATTAGACTTACAAAGAGAACTATTATAATTTTCAAAATGTTTTATGTCTTAGCGTGGTCACGAGATTCTTATAATATATTATTTAAAATATATAACAGATAATAAAAAATAAAAATAAATAGAAATAGAAATAGATTAATTCTTTTTTCGAGGGTTAAAAGAAATACGAGTATTTTACGTTTTATAGGTATCTAATCGATTAATGGAATAATATAATATTTTATTTTTATCTGGCGTATAAGTTGATTGGTAAAATATAGCCGTTTTTTCCGCCGCCACGAATAAATTAACACATTATTATTATTATTATTATTATTATTATTATTATTATTATTATTAT
>JAIUCT010000012.1:9771972-9809124 GCA_021307375.1 Tetraneura akinire | reverse complement strand
ATTATTATTATTATTATTATTATTATTATTATTATTATTATTATTATTATTATTATTATTATTATTATTTTGGCGTCAATATTTTTATGTCGTGTCACGCGATTCCGAGGATTATTTCGTTATATAATACACACTGTATAATGCGCGTACAATCGGCATAATTATTTGTGAATCGATTATTAAGATTAACGTGTCACGATGACTCCTCACGATAGTCTCGTTAGTACGAGAGTCGTGAAACTCTGGCATTTTAATATTTTTTTTAAATTTTTTTTTATTTTTTTCATATATTTATATAATACATTTTTTCCGATTCGAAAAAAAGAAAATCAATCACCGGATTAAAATGGAATTTAAAATACACAATAGATAACGCATTACCACGAGGGTGATATATTTCGATTCTACCCGGACGAAATAACCGATATTAGTTTTGACCTTGTATATAAAAGTATTACAAAAGTACGCGTGCAAACGAAATAACCGCACTATATTAGTAATACTATACACCGCGAGTGCAATATCACATTAGTATAATAATATAAATATTATAATATTAACGACGTTGACGCGGACGTAAAATATTCGTACCGGAAACGATTATTTTTCATTACAATAATAAAATAGTCAAAATATTTCAATCTTATAATGTAAAGAATTCACGCGTGTTATGAGTTCGTTTAAACTGTATTACGACATAATTTTATAATATTATAAGTATAACACAACACGAAAATTTGATATTATTAAAAAAATGTCAAATATATTATACAATTTCAGCCTTGATTATCTGGGGGAGCACGTGTAGATCGCCCCTCTAAGACTTTTATTAATACTAGGTTTAAAAGTATTTCGTGTGTATACAATCAATTTATTTTTATTTTTTTAAAAAAAATTAACAATTACATTTCTCAGTTATAGAATTTTTTTTATCTTTCATACCTATTCATAATTTTCACGTGAAAAAAATTTTCCTTTTTTACCATAGACCTCGTGTGCTATTATAGGTCTACGTTTTTAACGTATTTTCAACCATAGATATGATTATTATTATGATTATTATGATTATTGTCTATTCGTCGATTTCGTTTTTAACACACACACCCTTATAATATTATCATAATTATATTAATCATTATCAATATTTACGCTTATGATTTCGTTCTATCTGTTTGATATCGGCCAAATCAATGAAATTGGATTTGATTTTTACACTCTGCCCGAATCCGAATGTACGATAGTATACAATATTATAATGTGTAAGTTTGTTTCTGTATAACGTATTCTACGTATTTTCGTAGTAGTTATAACGCGGAATATTATAATGAGGTGCAAAAAATCGTACATTATAGGAAAACCAATAAATTTATTTGTTCACGACAAGAATCCGAAAGTAGGCGGATGACGTTTAGCCACGTATATGTACATGGCCGGAGACGTGTTTCGAATATAATATTTAAATGAGAGTGTCATCCACGAGCATATTCGCAATGGCGTGAAGAGGACTTCTGGGCAGAATAATATTAGATTTGGAATTCTGGACTGCGTCTAATAAAATACATGCATAATATAATATAGATGGTCGTATAACCACTATCGAAAACGATTCGTTTCGATTCTTTTCGCCTTCCGGCAATGCCTGGCAATTAGTTGCAGCGCGAAAGACGAATTAAATTCGGCGAAACGTGTAATATCGGGTAATTTGTTCGAAAAAAGATAGAAAAAATAAATAAAAAAATAAAATGCAAACAAACAATTTCCGACTACCGCGTGCGGCATACTTATTTCACGCCAACGGTTTAACATCTATTATACACCTAATAAATATAACGTTTAATTTTCGCGTGTTATATAAGAGCTCATCGTGTTATCATCGTTTAAAAATATTATTATCATTATTATTGGGATGAAGAAATTCACGCGTCAAACATAAAAATTTCGATAAACGTTTGCATTTTTATATACAATATAAAGAGCATTGTTTTTTTTTTTTTTTTTTATTTCTCGCCAGTTTAATAATAATAATACACGAACGATCTTTCAACACACATCACGTGTTTACACGATAAAAAATAATAAATATTGTTTTACCGTTGGTTAATATTTGATATTTCTAAAAATGTCAAACCTTTCGGAAAATATAATCTAATATTATATTCCTCCCTTATATTTATTTACGCTGTATATACTGCAAAATATTATAATAATATTATTACATGATGTTTTATATTTATTTTCGTAATAAAACAAATTCGATAAACCGTTATTTTCGAAAAACTCAACGCACTCGAGGAAATAATATAAGACTATTATAATTATAAAAAAAAAAAAAAAAAAAAAATTAAAAACGCCACTATCATAATATTATATTATGAGATAATTTATTCGTTTATGATAAAACAAAGCATAGGGTATAAATAGATGTCATCGGCACAACATAATAATAATAATATTATTATATTATAATAAACGTGTTTTAGACGTAAATAAACTATTATTGTTATTATAATTGTTATCATTATTATTATTGTTCTTGTTCTTGTTCTTGTTATTAATATTATTATTATTATTATTGTTATGATAATTCAATAAAACGCGTATGTAATCTGCTGTTGTATGACGTTTCCCTACTGAGCTTTTGAATGGAAACGAACGTGCGCACGTGCTGATAAATAAGAATAATAATTGCCCGTTTTGATGAGATGCGAGTGTAGTGTGATTCGATTACAAGACGTCGACGGAAATAATAATAACAATACTAACCCTTATTACGAAGCCAAACACACATGGCGTTGTCACGAAAACAATAATATTATAATAGTATACAAATTCGAATTCATTATTAATTTATTACAATATTATATCGCTAATCCGACTCGATTGTATGATCATTTTTTATGTTATTTTAACAATATTCAACATCCACACTATGAACTATTCAATAATTGTTGTTCAAATCGAATATTATTTGATTGTATTGTAATAAAAATATGGAATTATTGTATTGAGACAATATTATTATTTTATAGTTATAGTAATGTTACATATTATTATTTATTATGTTTTTAACTCCTACGCAGAAATTTAGGTATATTTTCATTTTGTTGAAAATACAACATATTTTATTATAAGTTATTAAACTATAGACGTACATTTATAATAAAACCATCTGTTTTATTTGTCATAATATTAGTAATAACAAAAATAATACCTATTTAAACGATAGTATCTAACTAAAATAAATTGGTACATAAAATATATTATTTGTATTATATTATAATTATTATGTTTTATTCGATATCTCCAATAAATAGATATTGCATAAATTGAAAATAAAATAAAATGAACCAATTATTGAGAATAATTTTTTTTAAATATTTTAAATTTTATGCGTATAAATGGAATTTCATCATTAAAAAAAAAAAAATTTATCATTTAGGAGGTGTATACATTTTTTAAAATGTAATATTTGTATCTATTTTAACTAAAATTAATTAATAAATAATAATACTATATTTTAATTATTTAATTTTTTGCTTTTGTTTTATGATTTGTTATAGACTAGTGATAGTTATAGACTTGTAAATTTGTAATGTAAAATGTATGGTAGATATTTATAATACATATTATGTACAAGTAACAAGTATATAAATCGTAATAAATTTAATATAATTACGTTAAATGTTAATGTAACGTATGCATTGAAAATGAGATAACAACAAACAATAATCTACTTTGATGAATTTAAATGGCAATATTTAAAACTAATGACTAAAAATTTAAAATACTAATATCAAAGATGTATACAGGTATATTTTTATTGAAGTTTAGTCACTATAAAATATAAATGGTTCATTTTATATATAGATATGTTTTGCAAACAAACAAGTTAACATTTTGATTTTATTAAATTGGAATTTGATGTTTATAAATAAGCCATTCCAACGTTGTTAATCAGTGATCATATCAATATATTATAATATAATTCAATATTTATTTAAGTCATCTTTGGTTCAGTACTGTACACACACCTATATTATATGGAATTACAATAGTATACTGATTGTCCTTCCTATTTATTGTGTTGACGATGTGGAAATAATTTAAAGTAAACGTATCGGTTCAATGATCTTGACAGTTTTCGTACGGATTTTCAGGTGACAGAACTTGATCACATAACTATACACAAATATCTTATTTATATATAAACATGTATGGAATCAGTCCCGTCGAATATAAAAGGTTCAGCGAAAATCTTGAATTTAGTTGAGTAGGTATGTTCGTATACCTACTAAATACCTGAATAATTATTATACTTGCCAACCGTTTTACCACTGTACCACAGACATTTTACCAAAAATTCCTGTTAAATTAATAACAAATATAAGAAAGCATGAAGTGTTTTATAAATTCTGAAATGTGATAATTCACCGAAGACAATATTATTTTACCACGATATCTGTTCAGAAATTTCTCTCTCCTAATATTTAATTTCTACTCCATATTGTCCAAAAACATTCACGTTTTTCATTATTTTTCTAATAAAAATGTTGTAGTCTAAGTCATGAACACTACTACCGTAGTCGAATATTTCATATTTGGAGATGCATTGTTCAAAATAAATTGGTCATGTTAATAAGTAAAAAAAAAAATAATAATATTTATAATTAATTAAAATTCTTAAACTATATTTTAATAATTTTCATTTTTTCCACTTGGTGGAAGGTTTTATCAGGGATTTCGTCATTGATTTGCTTCACAGTACGTATAATATAAAATATTAATTATAAATGATAAAAATCCTCTAAATTATCCATCAATAAAATTATTAATATATTTGATTATTTCGTTATAGATTGTAACATGTATCGTACCTACATATCTGTATTTTAGGATAGACATTTTTTTAATTAAATTTAATAATCATTTTTTTATCTTCTTCTTCTCTGGCATATTATCACGATAATATCACTTAATATCACGTATTTAGTACGATAACTATTGTTATAACACAATATCTATTTTATATAATATTATATCGTTTAATAATAATTATTGCGTTATTCGACCGTCGTCCAATATATGACCTAAAATTCATATTTTAAAATAATAATAACTATAGGAGGACTGCTTTTTGTGTGGCGCGTATAATTTTACAACTACATAGATAACGTATAACAATAATATAGGTATAATATCGCATAGGTAGGTAGATATGGGATTCATTCGTTCGTGACGTGTTTGCGAAAAGTCGGATAAATATTATTTGATTTCGCATTTTGATAAAATATTATCGCCGCGTCGTTAGCCCTCGCGTCTCGCGTCTCGCGTCCAAAAACAAATAGAATGCTCGGAGATTTTTAATTAACGGTTATGCTGATTTCGGTAAACCGTCGCTGTATGTATTATAGATAGATGTGAGCGATATAATTTCTATTAATTTTCACAATACCTATGCAATAATAATAATAATAATAATAATAATAATAATAATAATAATAATAATAATAATTGGGATAACTTCCGAAAATGCATAGGTATAATAATAATAATTATTTTGTGGGCATAGAGGAATCTAGCATGCGTATCGTTTTTTATCAAACGCAATTATTATAATTCCAACTAGTCAGAATGGACTGTATTTTAATTAAACGAAAACACCGCTCGTATACGATTTTTATACGCGTATAATTATATTTAATCCGTTCGAATTTGCACGGAGACTAACTTACAAGACGTAAGAATCGAAATCACGTTTTAACGTGAAAATATAATAATAAATACTGAGATTGTTTGCTAAAGATAATAATATTATACTTGCGTCCACGCACCTCAAACGCGTTTAATTCGATAATAATTGATAATATTATAAATCACCGGTTCGATATGAATTTTTTCGAAACGTTTTCGATTAATTAGGAATAATTAATTAAATTAATTAAAAAACGATAAAATCTCAATCAGCTTTTATAACATGATGAAATATATTATTATGTATCCATTCGTGTAGTTTCGTTACTTTGTATGTATTTTATTATTATTGCTCGAACGGTCGACCAAATCGAGTTCGGTTACATAATTGATTCAATAATCCGAACGTGTCAATCATAATATTAAAATATAACTTTTTGAGACATACAATTATTAATATTTTATATATTTATAAGAATACAATAAAATACTTTTATTAAATTTAAATTTAGGTGGATGCCACTGGCTACAACTACCCCGGACGCCAAAATTTTATGGTTGACAATTTGTTCACTTGTGAATAATTATTATGAATACTTTTAAAATTGAAATTATTTAGACAGAATATACTTAATATAATCATTATATTATGTTTATCGATTATGCTGTTTGAAATTTTTATCCGATCAAACAGCTCTAACATTGAGTTTGATGATGTTATATTTGTAAATTTGCAAACTGCATTACTACAGAGTAGAAGAATTTAGATACCTATTATAATATAATTCGTGAAGTACCTAATGTGTAAAAAAAAAAAAAAATATATAATTACTTATATGATGAATAATTATCAGGACTCAAGAGTCGAGATCTAATGAGTTCATGAGGATCTATCTCCCATATTCCCCGCGGGAATGACCCTTTGTAGGAGCGCCAATTTCTTTTTGCACCTGGGCACGAAATGTCTAATTGCCGCACTGTTTGCGAGTCTTAATTTTATTTTATGTAGGTACCTAACTATTTTATAGGTTATAAATTACCTATCTACATTTAAATTATGTTTACGTAGGCAATTGAAATACATGTTAATTAATATTTCTATATGAATAGTAATTTAATCATTGAATGAATATTGTTGTTTACGACCTCGATTATAAATATGAAATAAATATTCATATTCACGTAATTTATTTGTGTAATATTCGTATAGAATCGTGGAGTTAAAAAATAAATTTATAATATCGTAAATTAGGAAAGCTGTATAATTCAGCATGCAATCTAATAGTTATTATGTCATTATTATTTCCATGTGGTGGTTAATCCCGATGAACCCTCTCCCTTGACCACGCCAATGAATATAATAATGATTAAGTATAATTTTAAAACTGAGATAATTTATTTTTCCGTCCTTAACAAGTAAGTATAACAATGACATAATATAATATTATGTATTTATTACATTTCGTATATTTTAGTGTATTATGGCGGTTTGATAAATGAATAATTATTTAAAAAAAGGAAGATATATCTTCTATAAAATGCAAAAATATTCGATTTTAGCAGTACTAAATAGCTGTCGCGTAATTTATAATTAGGTAGGTATGCATTATAATATTAAATTTCTAGTTTTTATATCCACAACATTACACGGTTTCTGAAAATTATTAAATTTTGTAATTACTACTTGAAAATATAATACGAGTATAACCTCCAAAACCCGAAAATATTAAGTTAAAACCATGAAATGGTTTTAGCCAATTTCATCATTCATGAAATTTTAAACACTACATCATCTTTATTCGTTTGATATTCATGTAATTATGTTACATGTATAATAAGACAATAAACAAACTCATCATAATTAATAATTATGTGCATATTATATTTTTTAAAAATTGTGTTTTGTAAAGTTTACTCTGTTAACATTTAAATATTTGATATTCCCCCTATAAAAAAATCCTAGGCACGCTTTACTTTTTTTTTAAAGTTAAAATTCAAAATAGTAAATAATAAAAAAATATTTTAATTAAAATTTATTTAATTCAATTAAAAATATTAATACTATTTCAAAGTTTTAATAAGTATGTAAAATAAAAGTTTGAATATTAGATTAAAATTTTTTTATATTTAATAAGAATCATTATTACTCAATAATATAGTATTTTTTTTTGTAAATTTCGAATAGTCGAAATTGAAAGTCGGGTATGAAGAAATTTCTTAAATTAATAAAAAATATTGATATAAAATTGCAAATAGGTATATTGTATATATAAAAAAAATTAAATATATTTGTGATATTTTAAATAGGTACAAAAAATGTGTCCATACTTAAAAATAAAAAATAAAATTAACTACATTATATATTTATGATTTTCTCGCTTCACTCAACATTAGAGAATCAAGTTAAAAAACTTCATATTAAACAAAGAAATAAACATTTTTATTCATTTTTCAATTTTTTATGTACGAGTGTATACATCAAATAATATTTTTAGTTATTGTAATTCACTTTTATACGTGAATTTAAAAAAAAATAAATAAGTGGTATCTAACAGATAAAAATTTATTAAAAAATTTGAACTTTGATATGGTCATATGCATACTCGTATAACATTATACTTTGCAGTATCAATGTTGGTTACCATTTTTTTTTTATTACTGTTCAAATTGAAATTATTAAATATATGTTTGATATTGAAGTTATTTCTATATGAGACGTTAATATAATGACTGATAGATTTAAAAACAACAATAAATAATCGTTGAGTGGTAATGTATAAAACTAACCTGGATTGGTAAGGAATCTTTTTTTTATATATCCTCTTTTGAGTTTGGAATGTTAAAATACTTTCTACTATCAGCTATACTAGGAAATTCGAAAAAAATCGATTTTAAATAAAAAGCATTTTAAGACAGTAGACAGAATACCTATGTCTTTAACTTAAGATATTTATTTTTAAATCAGGAAGAAAGTTATGGAACAAGTAAAAAAGGAATGTATAGGGAAACATATTTTACATTTAATTATATTATAGAAAAATACAAAAGTTTTCATTAACATGTTTTTTTTTGATATTTTTATATTGTATTGAAAAATAAAATATAATAGGTAAAATATAATTATTAATTATTATAATATAGTAACATTTAATAATGATATTTGTATTTTATTGGTCTTATTATTACAATAATTTATTTAATTTTATGTATTTCGTTATTTATGCAAAACATGAATATTTATAATATAATAAAATAAAATTTAGATATAAACTAATTAAATACGATAATGAATAAATTTTAATAATTTTATCTTACAATATTGGTAATGATATATAATCCTAGGGTTTAAATATAATAATTAAAAAAATATTTTTTTAATTAATACTTATTTTAAAATTAAACAGTTATTAAATAAGTCAATTTAATTACTTTGTAAATAAACTATATATTATTTATAATTAATAAAAAAACATGATATAATATGATTTTACGTAAGAAAATAAAATTTCGATATTTTAAAAAATAACTATCTACTTTAAATTATATTCACTTGAACTTACAGCTATTAGACTATAAAATATTATCCAAAAACTGAGCCGTATAAATATTGGCGGATCGTTTTAATCCAATTTTTGGCAAAATTAGATATTGAACTACTCTATATAAAACGCAATAGACTGCTGGCGAATAGTATACACATTTACTCAACAAAGTTTTATCTTATCTTTCCCGGGCATTGTGCCATTATACGAGTACATCCAGGTCAGAATTTCATCATAAAATGTAGCGCCCAAAAACCATTTTTAAGTATAAATACCCACTACAATTGACTCCTCAATATTTGACTAGAAATTTGATAAAACACGTTTTAGTTAATGTTTTTTTGGATTTTAATGAAAATTATCGCACTAGTAATTAATAATTATTAGAATACTGAATCATAAATCATATAATTTCTCACGTCTTTAATGGACCTTACATGTGTGAATGATCTGATCCTGATCATTATAGTCAATTATATTTAGACTGTTCTTAATTTAAAATTATATCGTAACAAAATAAATAACGTTACGGTTCGTTTATGAGAAATTAAATTTAAATTAGCTGTTTCGTTTAAATTAATTTTTTTCACGTAAAGTTGTATTTAAACTACTTCCTTGTGATAATTCACATACAATTTATAACCGTTAGAAGTTTAATTTGCACGTATAATCGTATGCCATAGAAGTAATATTCGTGAAATTGATTATTGCATCAGGTTGATGCTATTTCCTCGTTTAATTAACAAATAACAAATTTTTTCGTAATTATTCGATAAATAGAAAATATTAAGCACAGAATGATTAATGCTTCGCCATTTATCGCTCTAATATAATAATATACAATATTATGTTTCATTAAAAGTATATTAGTAAAATAAATATACGAAATTTGCATATATTGATAAACGTTATTAAAATTATAATTATAAAATAAAATAAAAAAACACAAATAAATCGTATTCTCGATACCGCGTACTCTTAATTTAAATGTAATTACAGCACGTAACGAAATAATATTGTACGCCATTGATTAATATAGTTATTATAAATGCCTTTTTCTTTTCTAAAATAAAGCAATAATAATTATTAAAATAGCAAAATATTACAATAAAAAAGTTAATAGTAATAGTTATAACTTAAAAAATTATAACACAATTATTTCTATAAGTTTGAATATCTTAATAATAATAAAATATTATAAAATTATTAATATTATTATTATTTTATTTGGTGATCCTACGCCTCCGAGCCATTAAATTGCCTATGCAACGCGCCGTGTTATATTTTCTTTCATTCCGTCAAATTATTATGATATTATTATTTAAAAGTAAAATTTACTAAAAGAAATAATAATATAAATTACATAAATTATAATTACCTTTAATAATATTATAATATCGTTATTGTGACTATATTATAATTAAAAATAATAAAACGTATAAAATGCTAAATTATATAACACAAAATTGTCAAAATTTAAAATTTTCATCTAATATAATATTATGTAATAATGATATAATAATTAAAATTTTACATCGATATATACACATTTTTGGATATTAATAATAAACCATTACGAAATTTATGAATGATAAAGACAAGCACGAAACTGAGCAATTTATTATTGAATTAATAATTCAATTATAAATGAAATAATTAAGAATATTTTTATAAAAAAACATACGACCAATGATTATAAAGTAATGAAAATAATTTTTATTCAATTTAAAATTTTAGAATTAAAGTACAAAATAATAATTTTTAATATTTATTTCCCTCAAATCGGTAATTGTTAAGATGATTGTATACGTAGGTACTTATTTTTGTATTATAGATATTTATTAGATTGTTATATTTATCTAAATAATAATAAAAAAAAAATTCTTAATAATTTTATTTTTTTTTTTTAGAATTTAAACGAGAATATATCATATTCTTAAATTTACAATACTGAGTATGTTTATATATATATATATATATTAAGTATATCTAAAAAAAAAAAACTAAAAACAATTTTTGTTGTCCAATTATCAAAAAATGAGGATACTGTCGATAGTGAATTGCATTGGTACTTTACTTATAAAATATTTCTTAATAGGTTTCTTTTAGGTTAGGAAAGCTATTTAAAAATAGCAAAAAAAAAAACGGTTAATACGTGGAAATTTTACCAAATAATAATTAGCGTAAGTCATGAACACTTAAAAATTCTAAGTATTAACACCTGCAGCATTTAAAGTTTAATCTATGATTATATTAATTTTTTCACAGCTGTATCACGTAGTTTTTTCTTTAATTTTCGCGTTTATAAATTAACGTAATAATAAACTTGAAATATTTAATTAGTACATACTTACCGTTTAGATGTATTTTAATACGAACAATAATTCTCGTCCAAAAAATTATTATGCAGAATACGTGTGATGTCAAACATTCTACGAGGTCGTTGTATGAATTCACAATCCGTGATTTCGCCAAAGGTTGGAATTCGTGGAAAAACATTTTTCCATGTAAATTTTTGAGTGCCGTAAGGTATTAACAACGTGCACATTATAATGCAGTTATTCGGGTAGAAATGTTGACACGCACGCCTGGCTGAAACGAAGTTAATTTCGTACAATCCGCACGGCGACGACGGTGACAAAATATTTACTTACCGATACGGCGAGAGTCGATTAAAATTTTAAACCGTACCAGTTCATGCATTACAATTATGCGCATAATACGACATAATTATTATACGCATATGCATATTATAATTCTTGTTGAATATTTTACTAGCCAAGATAATTTCACAATTTTAAAGGACCTAACGCCAGAGAGAGTATATATTTTATAAGAGACAAAGGACGAATTTATTTTATTTTAACTTTAATTTTTTGTCTTGATTAATATTATATAATTTTTTTGTGACATTACGAATGATAATGGTTAAAATATTAGTTGAAAATCGTGATTTTTTTTATTTGAAATTATAATTACAAATAAAAAAAAAAAATAATAAAAAATTAAAATAAAAAGTTACACCGAAATAACCATGTAATCATTAATATTATTCTTTCTCGTGTTGTTTTATTTTTAATATCAATATATTATAATATATGTTATAATAAAGAAAAAACCACAATAAATGACCTATTAATGTATAATAATGTGACTAATTGATAATTGACATTGGTATTTTTGAAATAAAAAAATCATAAATAATATTTCGGTATTGATTAATTTAGTGAAAAAATCAAAAGTTACAATATCATATAGTTAATTTTTTACTTGGATCAACTACAAAAACAAAAAATAATAATATCTGAAACCAAGGTATTAATTAAAATATTATTTTTTTTTCTATTTATTTAATTGTTTAAAATTTGATTATCATTTATTCTATACGGGTATATATGTAATTAGTCTCAGTAAATAATAAAATATTATCTATTCAGACAATTTATTATATTTTAAAATACTTTAAATAATAATTAATGAATTCAGAATACAGGCAGGGAATGGATAATGTCAATAAAATAAAATAGCGTTATTTTGTTAATATTTTATTTCGATGATATTTTCACTTTTTAAGTGATATTTTGGTAGTTATCCTAATAAAAAAAAAAGCAATTTGAAATTCAAAAAATAACCTAAATAAAATACCAACTATACTCGTATAGTTGTTATTTTCCACAGAAAGCAACGTTTTAGATTTCACATAAATTTAAACTTCAAACCGCTATAAAATAAAATAGAGATTTGTGATTTTCCAAATATTGTGAAACTAAGATATGTAATATGTGATAATACTTTTATACAATTTTCAGACAGTGTCAATTTTATTAAACCTCATTGTGAAAAATAAAATTTTATGATATTTTCAAAATCTATATTAAGGCTAAAAATCACCACGATTCCAAAATTTTATCACGTATATAAAATACCTAAAATATTCAGTCTCCGAGTTCGTTATTTTCTGAATTATTATTGTAATTATTAGTTATTAAAGTTTAAACGTATAATAGTATTATATTTTAATAATTAAAATTATTATTATAATTTAATAATTACATTAGCCCAGCCTATAATCTAATTTTATTAAATTGGATATACAATATTGCAATATTATAATTAATTCTCATTTAAATTTTCAAGTTATGATTGTAATTTTTAGATAATAAAATGTATATTTTAATATTAATTGTTAGTTGTTACCATCAATAAAATTTTTACGTATTATATACATCGAAAATTATGATCTTCAATGATAAAAATATTATACTATGCTTATTATCGTATAAATGCATGGTTAAATGCAGAAGTAAATTATGAAATGTATATTGCAAATAAAGCAGACTTCAATTATACGAGTACGATGCTGCCAGTGTTTTCGGGAAATTCTGGATAGGATCACGTATTTATGGTATGTTATAAAAAAACGTTTTTGAAATGGAAAAGTAGTATAACCAACGGGGGTGAGTTACGATTATTGGAATGCGAATACAAATGCACCAGCGGAATTTTGTTGTATTTTATATACTCACAACCGGGTATGTGTTTACTATCACATTTTGTCTAGTATTTGGTATCTAACATGGGAGTAAATATATATTATATATTAGCAATTATTTCGAAAATCCTCGCGTAGTTCTGAAGCTTTTGGTAAAGAGGGTTATCAAATTATTAAATGATAATTTGATATTTCTTGCAGTGATTGATATTTTATATAAATTATTTTAATTTAAGTCGTTTTTGTTTGGATTAAAAATTCGACAATGTAATTTTTATTCTATTAATATGCGAACATTTAATTAGTTCGTTAGTCTTTTTAAGTCGTACTTAACTATAAAAAGAAAAATATTTATATCCTCGAATTGATATTTTTTGTTTTCTTTTGCAATTTGCTTGCATGTTCAGTTTTTGCTACAAAATTATAATATTTAAAATCATTGTAAAATATTGAAAATGTTAATTTTGACATATTTTGTCTATATTAAAATATTCAAAATTATTTATTAGAATTGGTATAGTTAATTTTTGAATGCATGTAAAATTGGTCCTATAATTTATTTGGAATGGATAATTATTAATACAGATAAATATCTATGTAAAACAAAACAAATAGCGAGTCGATTTTATTAAAAAAAAAAAATTATACTTTTTATTTCCACAGGCCATATTGAAAAAAAATAACTTGTTAACTTTATTGCTTTACGTTGTAATTAAATTCAACTCGTTAAAACTTAAAAGTCATAATATATAAGAGTATATATAATAACTTAAACCTTAAGTTTTAAGTTTTAAACTCGTTAACGTCTATCTTTTATCTACTAATCCAAAGTTGTATTTACGTGGAACTAATGCTCAAGATATTTTTTAACCTGAGGTTAAATAATAAAATAGTATAATATAATAATATAGTATTATAGTAAATAAAATACTACTTATTATCGTCCTTTTCCTTTTCCTTTTCCTTTTCTTTTTTTCTTTTTAATTGTGTAATTGGATCAATTATTAATGTATTTTATAAATAAAAACGAATACTAATTTTAATTTAATACGAGTATTTATTATATATTATAAAAAAAATTAATAATCTTATTATCTAATAATTAATACTTATCGTTGATATAGCAAATAATTTTAAATTCTTCGAAAGAAACAATTAAAAAAAAAAAAAAAATCAAAAATTAAACGCTATAAATTTCCATATATTGGTGTAAAATTGGATTGTTATTGTAACATAAAATTCTAAGTATCTCGTATAAGGACAAAACTTTTTTGAAAAATTTGATACCTACGATAATTCATATTGTATTGTAAATTTTAAAATACCATCTACGAATTTCTAATATCATTTTGCTCTGTCATATCATATTATATATATATCATATTTTTGCTTGCACGTTTGTACTTTTAAACTTTATGCTTTAACAACAAGTTACGCAAGTTCAATAAATATATCTGTTAAATTGTCTTCTCAAATTTGTTATAAATTACAACATAATAATATAATATCTTATATAAAATATAATCTTACCGTAAGTCATTCGGTGAGATTCATGGTAAACCACACTCTGTTTTTCGTTTATAAATTGTTACTTTGCACCGTAAAATAATATTTTAATTAAAACGTCATATTATTAATACTTAAATCCAATATTGGTGTAGTTAAATTTAAAAAAAAAAAAATATGCGTATATTACGTTTTTAATTACGACGTTATTACTAAAATAGTTAATTTAAAATTTAAATTAGTTATCGAATCTTAGCCACAAAACTAATATTTTAAAGTTACAATATATTATGGCAGATTTTATAATATTATAAGTACTTACTAATGTGTGTAAACAAAAGAGTGAAAACTTTTTTTAACCAACTAAATTTATTTTTTCGAAAAAATTTTTTGTTCGTTTTATTCTAGAGTTTGTTATAATAAATTTAATGACATTGACAAAGTAAATTTATAATGAGCAAAAAATGTTTTCAATAAAAGCAAAATTGATTATAAATTATTATTGTATATATTAATGATGTACTTATTAATATTATTTCGATTTTTGCAATAAATGATCTGAAATGTTCCAAATTTGTTAGGTATATGTCTTTGTAATTGTAACAATTTATTTAATAATAAAAGAGTATACAAATATTAATTTAATTTGGTCATCAAGTAATAAGATTCCGTTAAAAAATGAGGATAATATCAATACTAGTATACTACATAAATAAATAATTTTAACTAGGTAATAAAATTATTGTGCATAAAAATGTGATTAATGAAATAAGAAATGATTTAATTGGAAATTTGAAAGTAATCATTTATTATTAATAATAATCAAAAATATTTAATAAAAATATAACAAATATTAATAGAAAAATAAAATAATAATTACCTATATAATAAGCATGATTGTGTCAATACTCTTTTTGTTATATTATCAAATAAAAAAATAAACATTTTATGTAGGCAGTGTAAAATTGATTGTTGATTTGTCTTTAATTTCGGTTTATTAACACTCTCGAAAAATAAATACTTACGTGACAATTCAAACATTTTTAATAAGTAATACTTATTTTTATTAAATATCACGGATTCATACAAATATATACCTACTGGTAAATGATAAATATTATTTAATCAATTTTATAATATTATAGACTACATTTTATTATTTATTTTACATAATATCTACAGTGCTTGATTTAGGCGAGTACCTCTAGTGTCTAGTCACATGACCACAATTTGAAATGGCCTCATATTTTTCGTTAGTATTTGTAATTATTTTGTACACCAATATTTTTAATTGTTTTAATTTTTAACGTAATATGAAATATTTTTATTAAAAACTCGATTAAGTTCGTGTTTATCCCAAGATTGGTCAGATAATCTGAAGTTATGCGGCCCGGAGGAAGTAATGCGAAAGCGGTCCCCTCAGGGTCTTCGGTTCAAACTCGGAAAAAAAATAATCTGACATTTTTAATAGTTGAACATGAAATAAATAAAAAATCATCATTTATGAGTTTTCGATACCTAGTCCCTCGAAAAAAGTCGATGTAATCAAGTGTAACATATTGTAATGAATAAAATAAATATTTTTAATAACATAATTAACAACCATATAAGATGCATCTTTTTAAAAAATTTATAAATTTTAAAAATGTATAAAGCATGGCTCTGCATATCTAATGTATATATATTATGTATATTGTATTAAAAAACAAACTAAAAATATTTATTTTTTAATAATGGCATACCGTGCACATTATTTACTATATATACGTGTATACTCATTGTTTTACTTTTATATTTATTTAAAATAAAAGTATTTTAATTTTAATAAATATGAAAACAATATAATATAATATTATGTAATAGAGTAATTTTTAACTTTAATACTTACTGTGTTAAATTTCAATTTACAATTACTTATTCTATTTTAATCCATTTTTTTATGATATACGTAATATAAACATAATATATCACCGAGTCTTATCAGAAAATATTTTTTTTTTTTTAAGAATATATTATATTTTTGTTTTGATGTTCTTGATGTTCTAAGTTGGTAATATAAAAATTTAAACAAGCTAATATTAATTAAAAATTTTGTATTTCAATAATAATCAAATATTATAAAAATAAATAAAATAATGAACCTAATGTTGAATAATTATAATAATATTGAAAAAAAAGTGTTCGCAAAAACGTGTAGGCATTTGTGAAATTTATGTAATAAAATTAAGATTTAAATGAAATAATAAAAAAAACCATTCTCAGCATCACTTCATCTGTTACGTCAATAATTAAAAATAAATATACTTTTACTCTCGTATATTATATTATAAAACATCAAAATTAAGTACCCAAATATAATATGTTATTCTGTTAAAACCAAATAACTAAAGAAATGTACGTTTCAAAAAAAAAACCCTTCGCACTTTTATTTTTTTCGTAAGGATATATTTATTAAAAAAATATCATTAAAAAATGCATTTAAATTTTTTAATAAACTTTTGAAAACCTCACGTTGTATATACTTACTTGTGCTTATATATTTTTTATTTTTTATTAATTTATTAAATTTTATTTTTATTTTATATTATTTTTATTAATACGAAATTAATAGTGAGAAAAAATTATAAACACTTTAACTTTTATAAATTCCATAAATAAACAGCTACTTTTTTTATTCGTTAGATATAATATTTGAATATACTCGCCATATGGATTACTCGATCTTTTTATTATTGTAACGTCCAATTTGATGTCCGATTACTCATTTTTTTGTCTTTTGATTTGATAAGAAAATAATATTAACAAAAAATAAATAAATATGACAATGATATTTGTTGTTGTTTTTTTTTTTTTTTTTGAAATGATTTATTATATTAATTATATTATACGGGAATGAATAATTATAATATAATATTCGTGTTTTTTTCTAAATGCACGGTAAACGTATGATTAAAACGTACATTTAAAATATGATTTAAATTCCAATTATATAATATAACATTGTACACTGGACTTAACATCTAAAATGGTTTATAATAATAATTAGTATTTTGTCGTCTCGGGCATATGATAAAAAAAAAAAAAGAAAAAAGAAAACGTAGATTTTCCGCACACATTATTGATGATTGATAACATTATTTATAGTAGTTGAACATAAAACGTTCGTATATTTATTATTATAAATAACGACACATCAGCTATAATTATTATTATTAGGCCATTGCGAAAAACGAAACAAAATCATATTATTATATTTTAAAACCACGATCCACGAAAAAACAAAAAAAAAAAACAAAAATATATATATAATATAATATTATATGTAATAAGTATATAAATTTGTATAATTATATTACGAGTGTCTATTGTCATAATATTATTATAGTCATCATTATACATTAATTGACGTATTAATATCTACTATGTATGGCTAAACATTATAATACGAAGCTGTGCAATTTTCTATTATTTTACACGATACAAATTTTTATTAAAACGTTAAAACATAATAAAAATAATAATAATAATAATAATAATCATAATCATAATAATAATAATAATAATAATTGAGAGAATGAGAGGGTACAACAAACGGTATATTATAATTATAATAACTGATATAGGTTACGTTACGTTGTCGGTTGTATGGACCGAGTGTGATGTGTAATAAACTAATAAATAAACTAATAATATTAAAACGTTCAAATGGAATAATTACCGACTAAATAAGTGTTTTATACAATAATAATATTATATTATTTTAAATATTTAAATATCATAACTGGGACTTACGACTACTATTCAACTAATACACTAGGTACATATATATAAACTCACGCGCTAATAGCATTTATAATAATATAAACAAATACATTTTTTTCTAAATTTTTTTTTTGTTTATTTTTTTTGTTTTTTTTTTTTTTTTGTTCAATAATTATGTGATTTCTCGAAAAAAAAAACAGTTTACCGATAGTCACATTTCATTAACCTATTGATTTTCGTAACATTATAACGCTAAAAAATTGTAAATCGCGAAAAAAAAAATTATTAAACGTACAAACAAATCATAATTTTTAGACATATTTATAACAAGAATTAATAAGTAACCGTTTACAGAAATATTCTATTATCGAATATAGTATTATTATAATAATATAATAATGTATTTGGTAACGTAATATGATATTATACAATAATAATATTATAAAAACGAAAATAATTTTTCTACGCGAACAACATCGTTATCGTTAATATTTCGTCTAAAAAACTGTTAGTTTTAAATAAATTAAAAAAAAAAAAAAACAAATCCGCTAAGTACTAGAACTTAATGTTTAGTAAAAATTGTTATACTTATGCATACCTACGTTATATTATAATATTAATGTAGTGGATAAATGGAATATGAATACGAGAAAACGTCAGGAGAAAAGAACAATATAATACTCGATCGAAATACGGGATTATTGTGCGCTGATGGAATCTCGGGTCGTTGACAAAATAAAAAATATTGAAAAAAAAATAAAATAAAATAACGTACGCGTTTTATAATAATAATAATAACATTATTATATCCCGAGATTGACGTCGATGCCAGATTAATATAAATCTATTCATGATTGTGATTTTTTTACCACGTAATAATAATATTATCTTCGACGTTATTGAATGGACGGATTAAGACCGACGTCGACGTAAAATATTGTAAAAAAAAAATTCCATCTATACGCGTTTAAAACACACGATAAATCAAAAAGGCTAAAGTGTTTTCTCGTCATTTTAACGATAATGTGAAATTTCTCTATTTGTCTAGTGTCAAAAAAATGACAACGGGTTAATTGTCGGCCTCGATTCGTTGGAAATCAAAGACAAAAAAAAAAAATATATATAACATACGAGAGCGAGTTGAGGAATTGAATATAATGTTGGGCGAAGAAAAAGGGTAAAAAAAAAAAAAAAAATGGAAAATATTTTTTAATATCAACGATAAACAATAAGTGAAAGTTTGTTAAAAATTCTTGACGGAGGACAATAAATTATCACTATAAGAACGATATGATTTATAATTTAATCTCTCTCGGGCGAGGAGACGAAACGATATGCATCATGTTTAAACACACACAGACACGTACACACACACATACACACGTCTTTTTGCAGATATGTCGCATTCGAGAATTTTTTTTTTTTGTCGTATTACAGTGAGGTCGCAATGATTATGATATAGGTACAAGTTCGATATGGTTTTTGAATGGTAAACGCGGTAATGGTATAATATTATGGTCAGTCGTCTCGGTTGATCGATCATTGGATTATAATATTTTATTGTGTAATATCGTAATAATAATAATAATAATAATAATAATAATAATAATAATAATAATAATAATAATATGGATAATGATTATTTCTTATAGGGAATTGTGGATTCGGATGATAGTAAGGTGCTCGAGGAAAGTTGAGTATAATTTTATGTATTTTTTCGTAACACGTTGTTTCAAAAGAGAGATATAACTTGAATACTATAGAAACGAATCGCATTAATTTCACGTTGTTCCGTTCAATCAGGATTATTATTTTTTAATTTTTTACTAAAATTTAATTTGAATAATATCAGTGTTTGGCTTTTATATACGTACCTACGTATTATTAAAGTATTTTGTTCTCTGCTTCAGTCATGAAAATTATCCGTGGGAATTTCGACGGTAATTTACTGTTTTCGTAGAAAACTGCGCGTCTCGTCGTTGGCCGGAAGATCGGAACGAACTAAGCGCGAAACGCCCGCCGACGTGTAAAAGAGAGGCAAAATATCGTTTCTTTTGGAAAGTTATTACTATTGGGAAAAGGAGAAGAGGGGAAAAAAATAGTTAATCGAGCATTATTTTATTGTCCGAAAGGGTGAAATAAAAGTGATCGTTGCTCAAACTATTATTATAAATTAATAATACGGGGACAGGTATTATAATATATCTAAACAGGTACTTTTTGAAAAGGGAATAAAACGAATATTATTATAATATACTACAGTAATAGGTACGAGTATAATATAATATTATGATAATACATAATTATTTCTTTAAAATTAAACTTAAAATTTCTAGAGTATTTTTACATAATATTTTTTAAAATTTTTTTTCCGTTCTGTTTAAGTATAATATATAATAATCCATTCTATACGATTACGATTATATTATAATATATTATTAATTAATTAACATACGATACGTTAATATTATAAACTTTAATTTTTAATTTTTTTTTTTTTGTAATTTTTATTTTTTAGAAAATAAATCGAAATCAAAGTATATTTATATAACATATATAAATAATAAGATGAAGTGTTTTTTTTTTTTTTTATTTATTTATATTATATTATATATTATATAACATAAATATAGAAAAAATGAAAAAAAAAAGATAGGAAAGTGCAACAATCCGAATGCTGCATACGCCGGCCAAGCGAGGTACTACCGGTATCACCCTGCTGGGCTACGGTTTAGGCCAATCCCTGTGAAAACAAAACCACACACCATAATAATAATTTGTAGGTAATAAATTAAAATTACATGAACTATAATATAATTATTATAATATACCTACGTTTCTATAGGTACCTATTTTACCAACTACTTGCTACCTGATCCGCGCGCAATATCACCATCGTCGTCATTATCATTATTATTATCATTGTTGTTATGCCGTTTACCGAATATTTTTATGAAAAGCATCAAATTCCTATATCGGATGTTGATAAAATCATATTATTTAAGCTATTCACCGTGCATATGCGTAACCCGTTGGGTGATGTAATGTAATAGTATCGTTTTATCCTCGCATACGTATACATATATTATATATCGAGATATCAGACAATAAATCACTCTTATCGGTCGATTTGTTATTTGCTTTTTGCGTTGGGCGTAAAAATGATATCCGTAAATTTTCCTCTGCCTTATGCGTATCGCGCGCACGCGAGAGTGTCTCTCGGCTACGAATAAATTGCGAGTCGTCAAAGGAAAAACGGGGAAAAAATAAAATACGAATCCCCTAGTTCATTTTGGCGCGAACGACGGGTAGAAAATTCGACTTTAACGCGAAACGTCCGATTTTATGATAATCTCGGACAGATGCGATACTATGATAAAAATAATAATGATAATAATAATAATAATATTATGTTATCGTTATTATTGCGCGCGAATTAACACAATATAAGTATAGGGTGTGCACGAACATAAAACAATCGCGCACGTACACAAAAAAAAATTTCGGAGGGTTCATAAGTTACATCAAATTACTTATATATAAAATTTACTGTAAATATCAATATTAGTATAACCCGATTGTTTATTAACTACTTTAATTTTCGAAAAAAATTTCAGGGGGGTGTTGAACCCCTTAAACCATCCTTGTATACGTGCCCGAAAGCAATATTTCGTAATATTTACTAGTAATATTACGAGTTACAATTTGAAAAATAAACCATCGACCAAAAATTACAATTTTTATCGTGTTTTATTTTTTTTGCTAAAGACCGCAGACATTTTAGTACTCACTACTCAACGTAACTATACTTACAGATATTATGAAAAAAAAAAAAAATTAATGCAAAATTTAGTTAAAATATATTATAATTTAATACGAGACGTTAGGAGACGAGCGTATAATGAAACATTTGTTACAAAGTAGAATGATAAATTTTCTGCAAAAATAATAAAACACAATAAAAATTGTAATTTCTTGTTGACAACGATGGATTATTTTTCAAAACGTAACTCGTTATATTAATATTATTCCAATACACTTGAAATTTGATCAAATCGATCCTTGTAAGTCGATTACCTAAAACACTACTCGACTACTCTGTTTGATGGTAAAATAAGGTAAAAATATTGTTGGTAAGAAATTTTATGTGGTTTCTTAAATTTATAATAACACTCATGATCATATTTCTAATAAAATATTATTTTAAAAATCGATAAATCGTTTCACTTTTCGTACTGTGTTCGTATGTGTATTTTTAAACCACAATAGGTTTACAATTCGACGAAACGATATTTTATTTGTATACAATCATGTTTATAAAAATTGTGTTATTTTTGTTAATTCAATATTCATCGGATATCGATTAAATCACTTTTTTTTCTATTTAGGTATAATTAAAACTTAATATCTACGTATGCCGTTTACAAGGGTTAAAGTTAATTAATAATAGAATATTATAATTTTCATAATAATTTGTTTAATAAATTAAGCGGTTTTTTCAATTTATACACTTACCTACACGAACCATTCCTCTTTATGAGCAGAGGAAATATCGCTGAAAAATAAAAATTAAAAATAAAAATTATATTTTAAAATATATTTTAGAATAATATTTATTAAAATATTAGTTTATAACAATATGCGAAACGTTTTAATCGTTAATTTAATTATAAACGTTTCTGTATAAAAGAATAAAAACACCATCACTTCTGTGTGTCAAAATATTTTTTTTTTTTTTGAAACAATTGCATTTTGAAATCATTCGTCAAATGGTGGCATTTTGTGCTTAAATTTAATTATCATCAACTCATACATGAATAATTATTAGTATCTATAACAGCGATATAGTGAGTGTTTTTTTTTTTTTTTTTTTAATAGTATGATTTAAAATTTAACTTTATAGTATTATCAAATAATTCTTATTTATATTATAATTAATATGGCGCCTGAATCAAATTTTGAAAACGTATAACGAGCAAAACACAATTTATATCTATTTAATTTTAATTTATTTTTAATTTTTGATTTAAATTTAATTATTTAATTTAATTGAATGAGGTCTGCTTGATCTAATTTTATTAATTTCCACCAAAATTAATTTCACTTTCGTAATACTTTTGCCGGAAGCATAATAAATAATATTATGTAGGTACCTAAACGTATACGTACAGCGTGAGTGCACCGCGATCGTTATTTGATTTTTCAATAACCGTAAAACCGTTTTATTCTAGATTTCCGATATTCGTATTTTTACGTCTATAAAATCGTATTTAACATTGAAACGTGAAAGTTATTTAAATAAATTTATTTTAAACTGAAAAAATCGAACAAGAATAATTATTATATTATATGCTATATAGGTTAGGTATTATTATTATTTTTTTGTGGGAATTTATACCAAGTCAATGATTATAATATTAATAATAATAATAATAATAATAATATTAATAAAATAATAATAATAATAATAATAATAATAATAATAATAATAAACTCTATAAAACCGTTTTTCCGTTTATACACGAAATTCACACGACTACGTCGGATTTGATTTCAACGATCTACACTCGAATCGTAATCGGTTTGGAATCAGGTCCTATATTCGATGATTCAATATTTTATCGTTTCGCATAATAGATTTAAATAAACCTCTACACCATTAATGCAAAATATTGTTAAATATATACCGAAAGCGGGTAAATAATAATATAAATCGAAATTGGTATACTGTCACGCGGATATCATTTTAGCTGATATGCTAAACGTCGACTGGACAATAAAAATTATACGGAGCTTATACGGTATTTTTGGATTTATCAAACGTAATATTGATGTAACCACGATTATTATACCACCTATACATCGTAGTTGGTAAATTATTAAAACGTCATGTTTTAAATAGCACTAAATCGAGTAGGTATTTATTATAAAATATGCGTTTGACGGCTTTGTAAACCACAGGAAAATGTGTCGTGTCACGTTATGATTACAAATTTGGTAAGTACCTATTAAACATTTGTAGGGGGTAAAAAAAATATTCCTGAACTACGTAATTATATTGGCTAAATCGATTCATACAAATCCCTTAAAATATGTCGTCACTAAAAGAAATATCGGTAATAACGAATAATTCTTATACAAATTACAAAAAATTAATATGATTATAATATTACATCTCATCATCACCATTATTTATCGTTCTTAATGATATATTAAATACGTCACATCGAGTTCCAAATTTATACGTTTATTCATTAAACTATTACCATGTGAGAAATTGAGGATATATTTTTTTGATATACGCTAAATTTATGACATATTGATATTGATTATCAATAATAATAATGATAATAATAATAATAATAATAATAATAATAATAATAATCATAATTATTATTATTATTATGATTAATAAATATACTTTTTAATTATATAATATACGAGTCTCATTAATTATACATTTATTGTCACCTTTATGAAATTATTGTTTTTATTTGATTTTGAAATAATGTTACCATGAGCGGATTGAGCGGTTTCCAATATTTTTAGAGCGATGAAAATAGAAAACTTGCGTGTCGAGAAATGAGATATACGAGTATAGCTACTTTATTTAGTGTAATGATTATTATTTTACAATGATATAAAATATATTATTATTTTTAGATGGAAGTGCGTTTAACACTCTGTAGAGAAGGAGTTTGTTACATATTTGGTAAGAAATATATTATGAATGTGTAAAGAGGTAGTTAAATACCATTTTTCTGAAATAATAAACACTTGGTTTAAGCATGGAACTTATTAATAATCATGGGGTTTCAATTTTTAAGAAATTTGTTTTAGTTTTTAATTTTTTATTATAGAATTAAAAAATAAAATGTATTATAATTGCTGATATTTTATGTTCGTAATATAAAAATGTTAAATATTTAATTTCTAACGTTTGGAAGTTTGTGTTTTTATCTAGTTAATTTAAAAAAAAAATCATAATTTTTTATTCAAAAATCTAAAAAATATTTATGTAAACCCGTCATAATTCATATTATTATTAGGCGTATATTCAATTCAATATGAAATATTTCAAAATTAATTTTATTTATACAAATAATATATCATTCAATTAATTAGTTATTTTATAAATTTTGCATGAACTATTTATACGTACTATATGGTAACATGACTAAAGCGAAATTTTCGTTTTAAATTAATATTTTAATATAATAAAATGGTGGTGGTGTCCTCATTGGCATGCGTGCTGACATTACTTCGCAGGTTGTAACTGACATCAGTGCTGAAATAGAGCACTTATATATAAGATGCAATATTAATGGTAAAAAATTTATTATAGGTGGTGTTTATTTGCCTCCCAATTCTCCTTCAATAAAATATGAAATGTTTACAGATACTGTTGAAGATCTGATTTCTAAATATCTAGATCACAAATTCATTATCTGTGGTGACTTCAATCTTCCTGGAATCTCTTGGTCAAACGATAATGATGGTCTTATTTATTCTACTACTTCTAGTCCCCGAGGTTATTGTGTACCTGAATCCCTTGCGGCTAATAACTTCTACCAGGTTAACAATGTTTTTAATTCATTTGGCTCCATTCTAGATCTTATCTTTGTCACCCACTACAATCTCAATGTTTATAAAGCTCCCATCTCTGCAGTACCTGAGGATCATTATCACCCAGCATTATCTATTGATCTTACTCCAGTAAACACTCAACCACTAATTTCCTCTCCGCACTCATTCTTCGACTTCCGTAGAGCTGACTATACAAGCATAAATGATTTTTTCCTATATTATAACTGGGCTGATACTATTTCTCAGTTAGATGCTAATGGTGCAGCGTCGGCAATACTTGATGCACTTCATGAGTCTGTATTACGTTATGTACCGCGTGTAAATTGCTCCCCTTCTAACTTTCCCTCTTGGTTCTCCAAAGATTTGATTGACGTAGTATTCCAAAAGAGGAAAGCTCATGCGCTTTATAAAAATAGTCTTAATCCTGATGATTATCGTACTTTCTCTCTTCTTCGAGCAAGATATAAATATATGTCTAAGAAATGCTATAGACTACTTATAAAAAATACGGAGACGGCTTTTTGTTCTAACCCCTCTAAATTCTGGGATTTTGTTAGGAAAAATAGGTCAAATAGTTCTATTCCTAAAGTGGTCAAGCTAAATGGAATAAACAGTTCAAACAATGAAGACGTAACCAATTTATTTTCCAAACATTTTAAATCTGTTTATTCATATGTTAACACTAGCTATATTCCACCTTTTATTCCTAATTTGCCCCATGACCTCCCTAATAATTGCTTCTTTGATTTATCAGATGTTATGAATGGCCTTATTGTAATGAAAAATAAAAAATCTACCGGCCCTGATGGTCTATCTGGCGAATTCTTGTATAATATTAGACACACACTTTGTTTTCCGCTTTGGTTATTATTCCGTAAAAGTCTCGACTCAGGTGTTTATCCTGAGATTTTTAAACTTAGCTCTGTGACACCCGTGTTTAAATCAGGCGACAACTCTGATGTTTGTAACTATCGTCCTATATCCATTCTTAGTCACATCTCTAAGCTCTTCGAATCCCTTGTTCTGCACTCTGTTCAACCAGTTTTAAATCCCACCTTAATAGAGGAACAACATGGGTTTCGACCTAATCGTTCTACTACAACTTGTAATTTAGTATTTGTGAACTATGTATTTGAAGCGTTTGCAGGTGATAATCAAGTTGATGTCATTTATACTGACTTCTGTAAGGCTTTTGATAGGGTGAATCACAAGACTTTAATGAAAGTTTTGTTGGATAGTGGCTTTGGTGAACCTTTATTATCATGGCTTGGATCTTATTTAAACAATCGTAAGCAATACGTTAAAGTGTTAGGTTCAAAGTCCGAAATTTTTACTATACCATCTGGTGTTCCTCAAGGGGGACATCTCTCACCATTACTTTTCTCCCTATTCATCAATAGTGTCAAAGCTGTTATTCAAAATAGTAAATTTTTACTATTTGCAGATGACTTGAAATTATTCTTGAGAGTTAGCTGTATAAAAGATTGCCAAATGCTTCAAAACGATTTATTTGCATTAAGTGATTGGGCTAATAATTTGGGATTAGAATTTAATATTAAAAAGTGTCACTCTATGTCCTTCTATAGAACTCATCATCTTATTAAGTATAGTTACTCATTAAATGACGTGTCTCTTGATGTTGTTAACTCAGTAATTGATCTAGGTATCTCGTTTGATCGGGAACTTAACTTCTGTGATCATGTTGAAAAATCTTGCTGTAAAGCATTAAAAACGCTTGGTTTTATAAAGAGGGTTTCCTCGGAATTTAACTTATTAGCTCCATTGAAATCCCTGTATTGTGCTCTTGTTCGAAGTATTTTAGAGTATGCTGTAGTTATATGGGACCCTTATACCGCTATTGCTAAAAGCCAGATAGAGAGGGTTCAACGTAAATTCTTAAATTTTGCAGCAAGGGTGCTCCATATTGCTCACCAACCTCACAACTATGAACCAGTATTAATTAAACTTGGGCTAACTACACTTGCTGATAGACGTAGCTCTGCTAGTCAAGACTTCTTGAGAAAGCTTATGGATGGGTCTATAGATTGTCCGGATCTATTAGGCGCACTTAACTTTAAAGTTCCTAGCTTCCATTCTAGATCGCCATATCCGTTCTACATCCCGATTTGCACCACAAATTATTCATATAATAGACCTATGTTTAGGTTAATGCGCCTTGCAAATGAGAATGTCACTGCTTCCACCTTTTTATAAATTGTTATATTTAATTAAATTTGCACTATAATTAATGTATATTTATGTGTCTACAAAATTGTATTCTGGGCCTCGGCCTGTTTTGTAAAATAAAATAAAAAAATAAAATAATTTAATTTTAATAAATTAATTAAAAATTTAAAAAAATTAAATTAATTTTAATTATTAACTATACATTTTTTTATTGTTCTTAATTAAGAACTAATCGTAATTTTTTATATCTAGAATAACAAAAATCACGTTTTATGACGACAACAAATAACAGATTCTTGGTATAAAAAATCATATTAATATTATTATCTGTTCATAAGAAAATCTGTATGCAAACTGCAATATTATAATATATGTTGTGTAATCGGATTAAACGATATTATTATATTTATTTGCGTTGTAGCAAAATATTCTTGTGTTCTGCACATAATACGATTAAATCCTATTATATATAAAAAAAAAATATATACATTTATATAAAAATAGGCAATTGATTTTCAGATAATTGAAAACATTTTATCATATTATTAATATCTATATCGTTATCGTGTTATTTTTTACACGTGAAAACTAATTAATAATATTTCATAAACGTATTGTGCGCTTAAATAATTGCAATTCGGTCGAAAATTTTTAATATAATACGATTGTATTATAAACCAAAAAAATAATTCTGTATTGTGACTTTACAAAGAGAGGAAAAAAAATAAAAAAAAAAAAAGTTTCCTTTATGATCGAAATATAATAATAAAATATCATTACAATAAATTAAATGATAATAGGCTTTTATTTAATTGTATTTCGATATTTTTGTGGACAAACTGTCTTCTTCATTGTAAATATTATGATGAGATTTTCACTATATATAAATATACGGATCGTCAAGAACTTTCGTTCACAATTTGTTGGCCATATGCCTTTTGGTTTCTGGCCAAGTCTTCCCGTAGGTTATAAAATTCATTATTTTATTTTTAAGTCTTTATTTCTGACTAGAAAACTTAATTTATTATTACACTGATATTTTCAAATTAGTTTTTGAGATATAGTTTTTTTTTTTTTTTTTTAACAAAAATGAAATAAAGGAATAATATATTTAGCATAATAAAATTATATTTAATATAGGTATATTATATCGTAAAAGAAATTTTAAATTTACACTCAAATATGTATATGAAAAAAGAAACCGACACTTCATTATTAAATAATAAGTTAATTAGTCGCGCTAAATAATAATCAAATATTCTATTCAAATTTATTATATCAGTAATACGAATATCACATGACATTCAACTGTTACTTGATAAAAATTAAACTATTGTAGTAAAACTGGTAATTTTTAAGTATAAAAAAAGTGGATTGAATTTTTTTTTTAAATATTTTTCTTTTTTTATTCAGATATAATAAAACGTACTTTTGAGTAAATTCTGCCAATGAATGTAAGTGATGTTTGATACTATAATTATTATGTAATTGTAATTTTACTATAATCAATCGTTATCAACACGTAACGAATGTTATCGGTGGAAATTTATTGCCTATTTATATATATATATACCTTTTATATCTAATGGAGTTTCTTCAATAAATTGTTATTAAACTTAAAGAAGTATAAAGTAAAAGTTAGGTACGAACTTTTGTTTATAAGACATTAACCATGTTGTTAAAAAACGATGATATTATACCGTTATTAAGACTTATCCAGGAGAATGTCCTCGCGAAAATACCGTGTAAATAAATGAAATGAATAATCGTCATAAAAATGAAAAATTGCCGAAATTTGATCGTAAAAAAAGTCTCTAACCTTTTCTGTTTATATCCTTAATCCTATAATAATATCGGTAAACGATCGATATTTAATTTCTAGTTACCTGCAGTTACATCGTATAAATAGGTATAATATTTCGATTATAATATTTTACCATATTAACTTCTATCTCATACTCATACTACAAATATTATAACTCAAACACAGAGAATAGTAGTTGTTATAATTAACTGGAAAAATGTTTGAATGTATTCCTTTTTTATGTTTTTATTTACCTGTCAGAGCCAGTATATTTCACTTTGCCTGGCAGTAGAGACGGACCCGTGCCGAGCTGTACCCTAGTTGATGGCCCGCAGGGTGCTGCCAGTTTCCCGACCTTCCGATACCATTTACGCCAATCACTGAAAAAAAAAAAAATTACATGAAGTTTTATTAAAGAGGTCGACGACGATGAATCACAATAATTATTAATAATACAATATTAAAAATGTATAATAATAAACTATATGATATAACAATGCGTTTATGCATTTTTATTGTATTTCCGAATGAATATTACGACACTATTTTAATATCATAAGTACAACGACAGAAATATTTTAAATTTAATATTACATTTTCAGGCATTTTTTTACATCATAGATTTCATTAAAATTTATTCAATCGTCGTCACGTGTATATAGTTTGATTTAAATATTATCAAAATTAACGATTTCGGTATAATAAAAATACGCGAAATTCGATTTTTTAATAGAAATTATTATAATAAAACGACAATAATAATAATAATATGATTTTAATGTGGAAAGAAACAAATCGATTTTACGACGAAATCGGTGTATAATATTAATGCGTTTAGCGATTAAACCTGCAGAAATACGTAATAAAACTCTTATGATAACCGCTTCGTACTTTTCTGGGGAAAAAATAATAATACGAATATTATTTAATATAAACGATACTTGTACAGTCAAATGCATTTATATAATATAGTACAAATTATATAGTTATATTTTTGCGCTGGCGAAAATAACGAAAAAAATCGCCAAATGGCTTTTTCAATAGTGGCTAGACCGTGTGACGGGTCGTTCGTTATTTTTGACCGGAAGGCGCCAACCGTCTTACCGGAAACTAGTGGTTCCACCTACAATGTCCATAAAGGTTCGTTAGCATATATTATTATAATAACACTCGAATAAAAGTCGAGTGGAACAGTGAAAACGTTGAACTCGGTGGACTCCATTAGTAAATCGTTCGCAAAACGATATGATACCATTTTACGATAATAATATTATAATATATAACATTTTTATCATAAAGATAAAAAAAAAAAAAATTGAAATATTATATTTTCATCGGTTCGAGGACCAATCGATTTCAACGCTTAGGAAATACGATTGTACGTAATTTTCGTATACAATCCCCTGATATTCCATTTGGGTATCGGACGATCATTATTATAATAGGACGTAAATAAAGCAAAATAATACAATTTTAAAAAGTCTTAAAAGTTTTGAAAAAGAAGAAAAATACTCATAAAATCAGAGATAGTAAAAAAATATCCAATAATCGTTGTGCAATTCGAGTAACTGAAATCACTATAACATACACAATATAGTATGACGTATACTATATAAGTTTTGATAAATAAACATACTTGCCAAGTCGTATGGCGAAGATAATATGGCGAGAGAAATTATAGGTTATTTTATCTTTGGTTCGATATTTTTCATCGTATCATTTACTATTTACTCATGGATTGATATTTTATAAAAAAAAAAAAAAAAAATAGATAAATAAAATAATTTTTGGTTAAAATAATTTTAATCTAGGACTATAAAATGATAATTTTATAGTTTTGTAAAGTGCAGGATATTTTTGTATTATATTTATGTGTTTTATGAAGAAACATGAGGCAATCTGTGAAATATTGAACTCGTTGAATTGTTTTATTTTTGAAGTAATGAATATATTTAATTACTATCGTTGAAAAACTAGAGAAAAATAAGATTTTAGAGTGTATAATCATATTTTGTATTATACTTATATTTTCTTCGTAGTAATTTTATATTTTTACATAGATATTTCACGATTACGTTTTAGTTAATAAGATAGAATTAGAAGATAGATAAGAATTCATTTTAATTATTTCAAACTTTTTTTTTTTGTTTGGAAATCTAAAATGTGTTATTTTGTAATAAAAGTTTTAAAACATTAAGATAGCTTTAATTATTAAACCATTGTTTATGTCACGAATGGCGCGATAAAATTTAATTTAAAACATAATGCATAATATTTAAAAACTAGGCTAAACGAAGAACAGGCAAGAGCGAGTAAATATTACGTATTGTAAGATGAGTCGTGTTCAAAAAATGTTTAAGGTATAATACAAATATATTTAAATAATAAATAAAACGATAGCACTATATTCTGATTTATTTAATTATTCATGAGGGATGAAAATAGGATATAACATTTAAATTAATTATTTTTCAATGACAATAAAATTAATACTATCAAATGATTATTTTTTTAATGCCAGCAGCAAGATTACAATGAGAAATTATGTATATAATAAACTAAATTAGGTACCTACAAATTAAAACGTTTTTACAGTTGGTTAAGGTTAGAATCATAATTTTGTAGAACTCTATTGTATTGAAAAGACTAAAAGAGACATACTGACCGTAACAATATAATAGTTTTGTATAAAAAAAAAAAAAAAAAAAAAAACAATTAACAAACCGAAGAAATTAAAAAGTCATATTTATTTACATAATAGAGGCTTAGCATTAACGAATTAAAAGTTAATACCTATTTGGATAATTTTAATTAAATTTCATAACTAGTTATTAATTTTCGATTTTAATTATAAAGATTTGTTTACACGTTTTAATTTTTTTTTGTTTTATTAATAGCTATTGTATAAAGTACCAATTTAAATTATTATTTTAAATGTAAATAGTTTGTTTGAAAATTGTATATAATTGCAAATTATAAATATTATTAACGTACTTTTATAAAAGTTATTTGAAAAACAAAATTATGATATTTAAATTATCTACAAAAATAAGATTTTAAAAGTTAATATAACTCGTTTATTGTAGTTGGGGAAAAAATGTTAAAAAAGACCAAAGACGGTTAATAACGTAGAAATAAACAATAGTGGTTCAAGATGGACGTTTATCGAATTACAAATAAACCAAACCTAACCACCGTTCGCTTTTCAAACCCAATAATGATTATCGCGAGATGGTTTTTACTCGGCGTACCGTTTCGTATACGTTTTTACGATGGAAATTCGATCGGTCTTTGGCGCGGGCGTTTACAGCTGCGTTCTATCCCGGATCAGACCGGAAATGCACGCGCACACGTAAATAAGCAGGTGAGACCCGACCCGACACGGTCGTGACTAAGTGAATAAAATCCTCCGTCAAAGTGGTTACGTTATAACGGTGAGCCATTTTATACACCGGAAGTTTGAAAAAACCCCGATTATATAAAAAAAAAATAAAAAAAAAAAAAAAATACTATTAGATAACGAGATCGAACTGACTTTTAACGTTCACCATCACAAGTGGCCCTCAGCGTGAGATATTTATATTTTATTCCAAATACGATTTATTTTCGGATCGTATCGCGTATTATAATAACGTTCGGTTCAATTTATTCGAATACCAAATTGCGAAGACATACAAGTGCATTGGAAATTACAAGAAAACGAATATACTTTTGTTTTTATCCGTCCGGCTGCTGTTATTTCTTCTTATTATTGTTACATTATTGCAAAAAAAAAAAAAAAATATATATGTATATAATTATAATATATACGTGAATTAGATTCGAATCAGTGTTGCCAAGTTGGTGGGATTCCCACTAGATCTGGTGGTTTTAAGGTACCACTTGGTGGGAGAAAATTCAACTTGGTGGTTAGTGTAATTTTTAGTGGATTTTATAGATAATTTAGTGTAATTTAGTGTAAAATTAATCGAATTCAAATAAACAAAATGTTATAAAAAAAAAAATTTGTTGCAATTATAAAACCTAAAAAAAATATTCAAAAAAAATTTCAATTGATATAATTATCAGATGTATACGAACACGAAGCACGGTTTAAGATATATATCTTAAACCGTGATACGAAGTTTATCATGATATGATTTTATTTTGTTCTACCAGTTACCAATGTTACCATTGTTTACATGTTATCTGTTCTACTTATCTTTATTTACTTTGGTTATTTGGTTACTGGTTCTCATTGATATTAAACATATGTTTAATATCAATGCTGGTTCTACGATTTTTCCCTCGTCATTTTATTATCAAAATGTTTTAAATGTTTGCTATTTTGTGTGTTTTATTTCATAAAACTATTAAAATGAGTAGAAAGAACCCGTATCCACAAAAATTTCGTCAAGAATGGAAAAGTAATTCGTTATTAAAGGACTGGTTAGAAGAAACTGACGATAAAACATTAGCCAAATGTAAGTTTTGTAAAAGTACAATTACAGCAAAATTTGCTGATTTGTGTGCACATGCTAACACAAAAAAACATGTAAAATCGTCTGAACCATTTTCTTTTGCTAGACAAAACAAATTACCTTTCCAGAATGTTTCAAATGACACTAAACTGAAATGTGCTAATGTTGAATCTAAAATGGCTTTGTTTATTTGTTGTCATTGTTCAATTCGGTCTATTGATCATTTAACAGATATCACAAAATCATGTTTTAAAAGTAATGTAGTTGCAGATAATGTTCACATGCATCGAACCAAATGTACAGGCATAATTAATAATATAATGTTTCCATATTTCAAAAAAAACTTGAAAGAAGATATTGGACAGAATGATTTTAGTATTTTGTTAGATGAATCAACGGACATTGGTGTTCATAAGCAACTTGGTGTATGTATAGTTTATTATTCAGAAATTAAAAAAACTGTAGTTTCAACTTTTTTAAACATGATAGAATTAGAAGCTGGTAATGCTGTAAGTGTAGTAAAAGGACTTAAGCATACTCTTTCAGTATATGGTCTAGATTTACAAAATATGCGTGGAATGGGTTGTGATAATGCCAGCGTTATGGTTGGGCAACATAACGGTGTCTTTGCAATATTACAAAATGAAGTCAAACATTTAATATTAGTGAGGTGTATGTGTCATTCTGTGCAACTCGCAGTTTCTGCTGCTGTTGCTAATAATTTACCCGATTACCTGGAGTTCCTACTTGCTGAAACATACAATTGGTTTTCACACTCTACAAATAGACAATCAAGTTATAAAGTATTGTACAACCGATTAAATGATGGCATTGACCCATTGAAAATCGTTCGTGTATCTCAAACGCGATGGTTATCAATTGAAGTAGCGGTTTCTAGAATATTAGACCAGTGGGATACATTAAAAGAACACTTTAAATTGGCTGGTCAAACCGAAAAATGTTACAAAGCAAGAACACTTTTTAAAATGTATAACGATGTTAATAATCAGGTGTATTTTGTTTTCTTAAAACCTATTTTAGCCGAAGCTCAGCATATTAATAAATTATTCCAATCAAATAAAGCTGATCGAACAAAACTTTTAGATGACTTAATACTTTTCATTGAAGGATTGGCACAGAGAATCGTTACTCCAGATTGCAGAGCTAATCTTTTGGAATCAAATGTTAATAATTATTTACATCCTAATCCATACCTTGGTTTTGAATTTGAAGAAAAATGCAAGACTTTAAAAATTTTACCAGAATCCGAAAAAGTAATTCGAGGAGTGGCAATACAATTTATTATTGATCTAGTCACCGAGTTACAAAAGAGGTTGCCTGATAATATAGATACACTGAAGAAAATATCACTTTTGTCTCCAAATAAATGTTTAAATACAATAAAAGAACCACTTATACCTTTAGCAAAATTAATGCATTTTAATAATGAAGATGTATCGAAAATAGAAGTTCAATGGCAAAAATTACATTTAATACAGTGGAAAAAGACTATATCAACAGTTGAGTTATGGGCAGAAATAAACGATTACACTGATAGTTCAGGTTTGAATCCATTTAATGAACTTTGCAAACTGGCAAAATGTCTTTTAGTTTTGCCATGGTCTAATGCTGAAGTAGAAAGATGTTTCAGCCAAATGAACTTAATTAAAAATAATCAAAGAAATAGACTGAGCAATCAAACTACAAATGCAATATTAACAATTCGTGCTGGGCTACAACGTATGGAGAAATGTTGTGATACATTCATATTTCCTGATAATGTGTTGCTTGAGATTGGTAAATTATTAAAATTATAATATTTATACTTATTTTACTTATGTATGTATATATATATTTTTTTGTAGGAACAATGAATGTATACGAAAGAAGTTCTAATGATGATGATGACAGTTCCTTTTATTTTGATTTTTGATAGTATTGATAGTATTGATGATTTATTGATTTGTTACTTTATTTTGTTTTTATTTGTTAAATATATTAAAGTTTGATTATTAGTTATTACCACATTATTTAATGTGTTTTTTCTACAAAATTGATATTTAAAATTTAAATGTAACATTTGAGACTTGAACAAGGTAGTTCCTTTTCTTTTGAAAGTAT
>JAIUCT010000012.1:9761123-9771962 GCA_021307375.1 Tetraneura akinire | reverse complement strand
TTATTTTGTTTTTATTTGTTTAGTATTTTGAAGTTTGATTATTACCAAATTATGTATTTTTTCTACAAAATTGATATTTAATTGTAACATTTGAGACTTTATTATTAAATAAATTGTAATTACATATTAAAAAATGTATTATCATTATCCTTTATTCCTTTTAATAATTAATGCTTATTATTTGTTAAGTATTTATATTTATAATTTTAATATTGGAGATTTATGAAATTAATAAAATATGATGTTAAAATACTTGACAATTTGAATGGATAGTTCATTTTATTAGACTTTAACACTTTATTAAAAAAAAAAATATTTAGTGGGAAATTTGGTGGATTTTTATAACTTTTGGTGTAATTTGGTGTAATTTTATGCCAATTATTTAGTGTAATTTTTAGTGGGAATTTTAACGCCATCTAGCGGAATATGAGAATCAAATTTGGCAACACTGATTCGAATTGTAATATAATTTGTATATAAGTTATATAGTTGTGTCGAACGTTCGTTATACGTTTTCCAGAAATGCATTTTATTCAAATATAATTGTTATATTTAACTGAACGTTGTTACTTTAAATATGACGACGTTATGTAATTACTGTTACATAACTATAGTATATAAATAACTATTCTATTCGTATTACGTGTCTTCTCAGTTCTATTTTAGAATACGAACGGTATTATAATAAATTATAATTAGTGATGTAAGTACCTATAGGAAATTTCCATTTAAGAAGTTTCTAAATTGGAAATTTTCTGATCTTCGGAAATTTCCAATAGAAATTTCTACAGAAATATTATTGTGTTATTCGTTTTTACATTATTTACATTAATTTTATTTTGATAATAGAGCAATAATTGATACCGCGAATGAAATATATATATTATATTATGAAAGATAAGAATATCTGATATTTATTTTATAAAATTATACTTCGACATCAGATTCTGATTTTTAATTTTTATTAACTCTGTATTAGGTTTATTGTTTATGTTTTAAAAATAAAATATTTGAATATTACATTAATACAATTTGAATAGTATATTTCTAATGTTTTAATAATATATAGGTATTATAATTTATATATTAATAATATTTACACACCTAAAGACTGAAATATAAGCTCTACTAGTAGAATAAATGTCATTAAATTTGGAAATTTCAGAAATTTCTAGAATATTAAATTTTTGAAATTTTACATCACTAATTATAATTATAGCATTTGTACAATAAACGCAATACTGAGCGATTAAAAATATTATATTATATTATTATCACGTGCCTATACCGAATAATGCGTTCTTAAACCGTTGAAATATTGAAAAATAAATTAATACCTACGTATAAGTATTATAAGAATATTAAGAGTTTAGTGTTTAGAACGCATATTATTATTTTCGAAATTTTTATAATAATGTAATCAAAGTAAAAAATAAATATATAAATTATATTATAATAGTAACTACCTATATATATTTATTTATAAAAAAAAAAAAATGTGATAATAATAATTAATATGATTACATGAAATAAATTAAATTAAACAAAACATTATTAATATCGTTTTAAATGAAAAATAAATACTTATTGTTTTTAAACACATTACCAAGTAGAAATCTATATTAAATTAATAAATATTACATTATAAAAAATTCTTAGAAATCATAGATCTCATTTATAATATTATATATACCTAATATTATTAAATAATAAAAAAATAATAAAAATATTTTTTCGATACCATCTCGTTCAAAAATTATCAAATGTAAACTATATCAGTGTATTATCACATTTATTTGATCATAAAACGAAATAGTATTTGTGACACTTATCATTAATCATTGTTGTTTCGTTAATGTTAACTGACTGAATAAATTTGTAATTGATATGCACACCTAATGTTTTTTTTTTTTTTTTTTTTTTTTTAAATCAATAAAGAACAATATCTTATATAAATATAAATGTGAAATTAATTTATAATAAATTATGGCAATATTGTTAATTATAATATTTAAATTCAGTTTTAATTTATATTATATTCCAGACGTCTAAGTATATTTAAAAATCTTAATATTAAATTTATGATATTTTAACCTTATATTTTTTAATTGAGAATAATAGACGTAAGACTCGTTTAAAGTAATAATTATTTATTTTAACCAATCAATTAAGTACAATATAAAAAAAAAATGATTATTATAAATGGCCTCAACTTTCTAGATTACTAATTTTATATTTTGAGAGAAGCGAAAAATGTATTGGTTTTACAATGATGTGCATCTTTTTTTTTTATGTTGAAGACACTTTTACTACCCGAAATAATACTCCGATTGTCACGAATATGACATGTTTCCGGTTGGAAAATGAATGTTGTTGGTACTTTATCTAGATCATTTTTCGAATTTCTCAAAATTGACCCTATTCTAAAAAAAAAAAAAACGACTAAAAAATAACGAAAAACGTCATTTTTAACGAAAACTGAAACTTCGACGAATTCACGATAACTCAGACAATTTTAAAGTTAGAGACTTGAAAATTTTATATAGTGTTAACGTATGTAATAAAATTTTGAAACCGTAACGTTAATTTTTCTACAAAATATAGACTTTGAATATTTCATAAAATTCTCGTTTTTATGTAAGTATATAATGTTTGAAAAATTTGCCGTTTTTGGTTTTAGGGTCTAAAAATTTTATTAAAATATACTCACATATTACTTAACATGATATCAAAATATTAGAAAAATCCCACGTATCAATTTTTTTATAGGTGTTTAAAATTTAAATTTCAGTAAAATTAATATTTAAAGTATTTATATGGATTCTTATTATATTTCTTATTATATTTCAATATTTTTTTACAATAATGTTATTTGAAAATGACAAAAAAAATTTAAATAGTTTGAAAATTTTATTGAAGCTTATTTAAATCAATTTCAATTAATTGTAAATTATTACATTTATGATTTTTTTTATAGCTGTTAAATATAAAAAAAAGCTAGGATGACTGGTGTTGAATTTTGATTACAAATTGTATGCAATGATAAATCACTATATTCAAAAAACGATTCTGAATGAAGTACTGTCAGATTTTGGTTTTTAGGTAACTCATTTATGGGTCTTATGATAAATTATTTTTATTGAACCTAGAGACTGATAAATGTAAAAATTTTAATCGGTACATATATTTTCTGATGTATTTCGCTCAAAATAGTTTTCATGAATGTAATGATTTATCATTGCATTCAAATTGTAATCAAAATTCAACAGTATCCTCTTTACACCTATATGTCTTCTACACCAGAATCCCTTCCTTTGCTTTTTACCTATTGTATGTCCTATAAAGTGTTAAAAGACAGAGCCTCAGCCTGATATGGAAAGGATAATCAAAAAATGATGATTATTAATTGTGTTGTATTATGGATTACAATTTGAATGCGTTTAAAAATCATTGTATTCATGTCTTCGAAAAATCTATTGTGAGTTAAGGAAGGACAGTCAAATACGAGTATAATGATAATAAATGAATTATTAACATTTAGATAAATTTAATAAAATATCATCAATATATTTATAAATTTTTTAAAACTATTTTTTAAACCGTATACCTACTCTGTAAAAATAAAATAATAATAAATATTTTATAATGTCTTTAAAAAAATTACCCACTAAACATTAGTTCCCATTAAATGGATTAGAATATATAGAAAAAAAACGATAACAATAATAAATTACTGTGTTTTGTGGTACAGGATCGTATTATTCACAAAATCAAAATTATACAAAAACACATAATTCATAAAACATATTTTGCTTGACAACCGGAGCTCACTGAAATGAATGGTGGTAGTATTATGTGTCAAGAAATAATACCACAGTTTAAAATGATATATTCAAAAACTTTCGATCGGCAAATATAAATAAATAATAATAATAAAAAAAAAAAAACGTTTTCCTCGACATTTAATTTTTTAATATCTAATATTATATAATATACGTATACAGGCTGATTATATGTTTAATAAAACCGTATCTAAGACATAATCAAGTAAACTGAAGTAATCACAATAAAATAAAATGAACATAATATTAAAGATTTAAAGTCAAATTAACTTTTTATATTTGTTAACTATGTCGTAACTATATCATAAGCTACTTATTCACTAAATCATTATACTCATAAAGTCATTATTATTATTATTATTATTATTATTATTATTATTATTATTTTGTTAATAGGTACTCATATTATATTGTTAGAACATGTAACGTTACGTTTTATGTTTATGTCTAAAAACTAAAATAATCTCTGATGGGTTATAATTATAATGTTTATATACCAGTTTTTAACTTAATTTATAAGAAGAATTCTTGTGGATATATTATTTATTATTATACTAATAAAAGAATCTAAATCCACCAAAATTTTACTTTTGATTAGTAAATACGTATTTCGACAACAATGTTATCATCTTCATTACTATAAGCGCTGAATTACTTATTATTATAATTTCTTTTTGTTTTAGATTTTATATATTTTTATATTTAACAGAACTATTTTTAATTTGATTAAAATCTTGATATTAAAATGCACGTGTAACTTGAATAGATATGAAATATAAATTAAAATATGAAACAAATTACTACTAGTACCTATTTATAGTTTTCGACATTGATACGTATTCGAAAGAATGTTTTCGAAAACTTCATACTCGTAGAAAACCATTAAATACATTTTTTGATTATAATTTTTATATATGTATAATGCTAAAAAAATATTATTTGATTTAATATTAAATATAAACCTAAACATAAAATAGTTTACCAAAATATACTCATAATATGATAGAATAATAATTTAAATCATTTATTACACATTTCATTTATTACCATATACATAATAATAATTATAATAATCTTGTTCTTGTTCTTGTTTTAAGTGAAACAATCATAATGTTATAAAAAAAATGAATAAATAAAATTGTTATTATTTTATTTTAAAACAATCGTTTTGTATATTAATAATATATGAAACTTCAATAAATGACTTCATGACTTCAATAAATAAAATGCTGTAAAGATTTTCAAAGTAACATAATATTATAAACAAAAAAGTTATAAAATATTGAAAAATCAAAAATTAAACGAAATCGAAAAAAGCAATATTTATTTGCAGTGTATTAAATAATAATATGTGTTGGCACATAAATATCGTTTGGTAATTTCGATATAAAACTGAGAGAGTTTTGACTAAAAAAAAACATATTATTTCTAAATGTTTTAATGGTTAGGTTATATTATAATTTTAGTATCTGTTTATTGTTATCCGTATAATAATAAGTAAGTAAAATATAATCTTACGCATTACATAATTATTTAATGTAATTAAATTTAATAATATTACTTAACCCAAAATAAAGTGCTAACCCGGAGTATATTTAAAATTGGACGATAGATCAAAATAACCCGTTAAAAAATAAATCTAAACGAACATATTATATATTATAAAATGTAGAAGAAATATGAATTGTTTTATGGAAAGTTAATATTTTTCCGAATGTAACTTATTTACGTTCACTAATAATTTTATACAATGCGTACGATCAATTTTTACTTAACTTTTTTTTTTTTGTAGATTTCATCGTTTTTACCTAATTAAACTTAACTGGGTTGAAAATTATTATTTAATAGCTATAATATAATATAGAGTTTACATAAAGATAAATTGATTTATTCTTAAAAAAAAAAAAAAAAAATTATTGAATCTCGCTAGGTAGCTTATATTTTTTAACTTCTTATTTATCCTTTATTATTGTCATAATTTTTTGTCACTCGTGCAATAACAATAAATTGTAGGTACTTGTTTTCGAACAAGAATTTCCCTCTCGCGTTGTGAGATATAATAATAAAATTATTTTTTATGTTTTTTGTCTTAAATCGAAAATTATTTGTTTATTTTCGCACTCACTTTGGAAATTATTTGACGTGTCGTGTAACGTGACTCCGTGTCTGGGGGTCGAGCTCGCACTGTTCGACGTCCGATAGCAGATGCAATAAACGGTCAAAACGATGACGCATACGCCCAGAATGGAGACTACGACGAGCGAGGCGACGACCAGAATGGTGATGTTAATGCCCATTAGTGTAAACGACGTGGAACCTATATGGAAACGAAACGATAATAATACGTTATTTTTATGCACGACGATCAAAAATCAAAATAATATTATAATAATATAATAACGTATCGGGCTAATAATCATAGATAATGGAGTAATTGATAGGCTACCTTTATGCTGATACGATGTGAGGTAGTGTTCCGTATAAGGGGCAATTTTAGGGGAGGAAAACTGAGGCGATTTATCATAATTCATAACGTTTTATTGATAAGAAATCCTTGTCTATTATTGTGTACGTAGTATAAATTATAAATTATAATTAGATAAAGTTTCAAGTTAATAGAAATTTGTCATTGTTATACATTTATATATTCGAAATTTCAATAAGATATAAATTAATAAGAAATTATCAAGTTGACCATGATAACTAACTGGCCTCAGTTTTCATAATGGTTTTAGAACATTGATAAGATAGATATGGCCTATCCATTACTTTATTATCTATGCTTATATAATATGTTCAAATATAATTAAATAAATCTCGCGTTTTTAAATATCGTTGAATATATTATAATATAAAATATGTAGGTACGTCATAATATACGGTCCATGGAATCGTGCGAAAAATTATATCCGACCGGAAGATTTATCTGTTTGATGACCTATAAATTAGTTACTCGCAAACGTGGCGCTTAAAATTGGTATTTTTATATTATTATACAGTTACAGTTAGTTTAGATAATAATATACTAATGATAAGAGATAACGCAAGAATAATTAATGAGGGAGTAACTTCGAAGAGAAACGAACGTATTGTTTAATTTTTTTATATTTTACGTTATTGCAATCCAAATTTATATTATTATTAAATTTTAAATAATAATATAATAAATTGTCAAATATTATTGACAACGAAAGTGGCCGATTTCGATCATACCGTTTATCTTTGCGCGGAAAAAAATGCACACATATAATATAATAATTCATGTAAGGTCATCAGTTTGTGTGTGTGTGTGGTGTAAGTGAGTGTAAATTTCGTAAATTTCGTAAATTTATAATTTATAAGTCGACGTCGTTGTGACGGGTCCTCCGTGTCGGGAAAGAGTGAATTTAAACGCGAGTGATTTTTTTTCATTTTGTTTTATTATTATTTTTCCCATATCATATCATATTATTATCATTATTGTTGTTAGGTACACGAGATAACATTAAATATCACGACACCAGTTGAAAACGGCAATGGCTCGAGAGAAACGAAGAATTCGTTAATCCGTACCTTGACAAGTCGGCGTCGTCGCTTCGTCCGTACCGTCGGGACAATGGTTGATGTTGTCGCACACCAGGTCGTTGGAGATGCAATGCGACATCGTCTGACACTTGAACTCTCGGCAATTGTGGACTGGAACAATAAATAATAAACGACCACGTTTTCTACGTGGATTTATCGAACTATTCTGGCCTATACGCTACTATATAATAAATTATTACATTTTTTTTTTTTTTTTTTTTTTTTGTATAATATAATAAGGGATTGCTATAAATTATATACTAGTATGTATGTAAAAAAACGACTAAATTGTGCAGTGCGAAAGAGGCCACGGAAAAAATAAAATTCTCTCGTTTAGTTTGAAAATTTCGTTTTCTTTTTCGAGTGAACTTACACGCGTATATACTTGCAGAGGGTACACGACTTGGAATATAATTTACATTTTGCATTTCGCCTCGAGCTTAAATAAAAGCATAAATTAATATTGGTTCGCACGCGTGTGTGTGCGTGTGTACGATTGTTTGTGTTGTTTCGCGTGACGTGACGATACAGTATAAAATAATAATAATAATAATAATAATAATAATAATAATAATAATAATAACAATAAATAATTAATAATATTATTATCGGCGTACGGCGAAAATGTCATTTTGAACAACGAGACGTTTTTATATTCCCTATAGTTTCGGTGTGCGAGTGCATTGGGGTGGGTTATGCTTAAGAATTACTTACAAGGATCTTTGAATGCGGTTATAATTAATCTAAACCCGTTGACACGCGTGCCCCACGAATCCGTCACGTATTTGAGGGTGACGAAATTCGTACGAGTGAAGATCACGCCGACCGATTGTTTCGTACTGCTGCAGGTGATATCGGCCTGGGAAAAAAAAAATAAAAAAAAAAATCAACATATTTTTATTAGTTTTTTAACGGTTTCGACGTATATACCAGGTTAGGTTACACGCTGGAAGAAAAGTGAACGATATTATAATAATTCAAAAAATATAATATTATATACCTTGGTTAAGTATTTTCGGCCTAATTTTATATATCGATGTCATTATTAAGTTATAGAAACGTCAACTTCGAACTAGTATTACCTACTAATTACTTTGTGTATATAAAAGACTAATTATTATTAACTCTAACTAAAATATCGATTTGATTTCACGACAAAAAAAAAAAATAAACCCGTCAATATTATAAACTAAATATTATTATACACGACTTAGTATACGATTTAAAACACACTCCATAATAATATTATATCCTTCACTCACTGCAGTCTCTCTTTTTTCTCTGTTTTTTTTTTTCATTTTAGCTACATACATAAGACAATAATTCGACTTAACTAGAACCCAAATAAAAATTTAAAAATATCATATATTTACTTATACGATAAGTGGAAGGAGCAATCTGATTTCACATTTTGTACCTAGTATTATAAGCAACTTTTATTTGGTTTAATGAGAGCATAAACGTGCAAAATTTAAATTATATATTTGAATAAATCTAGTTAATAAAAAAAAAAAAAAGATTTATGTAGGTTAAATAAAAAAAAAAATTTTAAATTTATTATAACCAGATTGTTAAAAAAAAATGTTGTTCGTTGTATCTATGTATAATATATTCTACTGTGATTGTTATTAAATACTTTTTTTTAAAAAAATCGTTATATTATAACAATATAGAAATATTTTAAACTATAAATATAAATTTTATATTAAATTATTTTTTATAACATGTTGACCGCTGAATATAAAAATAATAATAAAAATAGGTCAAAATTTATTTTCTATTTTAAAATTACTTTTACTAAATGATAAGTAATAGTTTTATATATTTTTTACGATTAAAAGGACGAGAAATTTAAAATTAATATTTTTAAAAATGAAAACTCTTTTATTTTGTTAGCAGAATTATGATTATGAAAAGCCTACCCGTATCGTTTTTAATTTATGTGTTTCAAGAATAGTTGTAAAAAGTTAATAATATTTTAGAAATACACTTTGTACTGAATATACCTTAAAGAAATCGGTTTAAAATATATAGATTTTCAATTTGTTCCACGTGAATGATAATTTATGGCATTCAAAAGAAATTTAAACATTTTTCACTGCATATTTGTGCATTATTGTATATTTAAAGAACGTATTAAATGTATATTATACTTTTGTACACGTGTAATATATTATAGGTATTCAATTTTTATTCCGCCTTTAATTTAATACTTTAATCTAGATCAGACACGGTAAAAAAATAATTCCAGTAAAATTTAGTGAGTTGGTTGACACTTGTAATGTAAACATTATAAATTTTAAGTTGATGAGTAATTTTTAAAATTTCCCAACTTATTTGTAGGGTTTAAAAAATGTTTTATGACATGATATATAGTTTTTAATCAAAATGATTAGTGATACTGAAAGTTATAAATTTTAAGACTTTTAAAGTCTTTTGGCATTTCTATTTATTGTATTAAAATGTTAAAAACTTGAACATTATTTAATATATTACATTTTTTTTTTTTTTTTTTTTTTTTTGTTATGTTTTGTACTATATATAGTTTAAATTTTGAACGAAGCGAAGAATGTATTGGTCTTACAATGTGTTTTTTATGTTTGAAAACCCATTTTTTTTTTTTGGATAGTAAAAGTGGTCCGTTTACCACAAAATAGGATATTATGCTTTCGGTAGTCAATTATTGCATCGGGTTGGTATTTTACTTAGGTCATATTTTGAATTTCACAATATTTTTCTTATAGAGTTATAGGTTATCAAAAATGATTGAAAATGGTGGGAAAATGCTTAATATTTTTTGATACATAAGATTAATACAATTCATAGAGATTTGAAAATTTTATTGGATATTCATATAGAATATCTATATCGTGCATAAGCGATACAATTTTGAATCTGTCTAAATATATAATATTATTAAGTTAAAATATAGTTTATATTTTCCTATGCGTATGATAATGTAATTTATATTATTTTCAGTATATATGACTGAAATTTTCTCAAAATTGCGATGGTGATGATTATTTTGTCGAAGAATTCATATCTTAATTAACTTCCTGAGGCTATTATAATATACGATAAAAATTATCAAATAAATGTTTTCTTTTTTAAATTATCATTAGATAAAGGTTGTTACATTATACAAAAGTATAATATTAAAAAAAAAATGACGGGCCTCACTGATGGTAATAAAAAACGTCCACTGTTTTGAACGTCGGGCATATAGCACTACAAAATTTAAAATTATCTCTGGCTCTAACGCAATTTCAAAAAATTGTTCATTATATTAGACATTAGGCCTCAGGAGGATTAAACACTGTCCTTCCGCATATTACCATAATCCTTTTAACAGTATTGGGTTATCTCGTTTTGTTATTTATCAGGTATATTATTATTATTATTATTATTATTATTATTATTATTATTATTATTA
>JAIUCT010000012.1:9717594-9752943 GCA_021307375.1 Tetraneura akinire | reverse complement strand
ATTATTATTATTATTATTATTATTATTATTATTATTATTATTATATTGTTAAATGTTGACAATATGGTTATTTTATATAGATCGATTTAGTTTTGATTTTATAAATATAATCGTGATAATGACACTTCTTCAAACACGCTATACGAAAACGTAGAAAAATTTCCCTGATCAATACCACTCGCGTTTCAAAAAAAAAAAAAAAAAATATATTATGCTACCTATTGTAGTTACAGCGTGATTACTATAGCACATATAAGGAACTATATTGCAGAATTTTGGCGTACTTGACAGTTGATTTATATAATCATAAAAGTAGTAGAGTAAGATTGGTTTAGACGTAACAAAATATGTAATAATTTTATTTTACGTAATATAATATATTATAGGTAAGCGAGCATATTTTTGGGTTTCTTTTTTGTTTTAATTTTATTGGCATAATTCTTATTTTTTAAACATTTTTTTAAATGTTTGACGAATTTAAAAATAATAAAAATATATATTAAAAAAAAATAATTACAGTTTACTAACGATTTGTTTTTAAATAATTTAAAGATGTCAATATAACCGCATCCAATTTCCAGTCTAATTCTAACTCTATTTAAAGAGTTTAATTGTATTTTTAATAATTATCAAATTTAAAACGTAAATGAAAAATCGTAATAATTTTTAAAAATTAATTTCAAATTCCATATTTCATAATTTTTCAATGTCTAATATTATACAGTATGCTTTAAGAATATTATTATATTGTGTTTTTTTATGGCTAAAATTAATAAACCCTATAGTAATAATTGTGGTTAATAGAATCAACCAATGTTTTTGACCGAAAATACTTATTTAAGTACCTATGTATACTTCTACCCATTGTCATGACCATTGACCACTGTTGGGCCAAACGTGTAGGCAAATATTTTTTGCGTGCGAGCAATATTGGAATTCGAAACCACGGTTATGGTTTCACCGCAGAGATCGTAAACATTTAGTATTTTTATTTTATACCTACCTCGTAATGTGTGAAATAAATTAATTCGACATTATATTATTACTATTATTATTATTTTAAACGTTTCGGATTGGCATCATATTTGTTCGTAGAGAACAAAATTACCTAGACGTGGTCACGTGTGGGGCGGTATACGAATTGTTTAAAAGTCTTCTACGGATTTGGTGCCCGGTGACATTGGAATGTGGTCGAATATCACGAGCTGAAATTTAAAATTTGTTTTTTGTTTTTTCATAGACGAGAAACATTCTTTAAGTGTAATAATATACCGTCCGCACGGTTATTTCATTCGTATAATTTTAACGACTTACGGATTAATTTGCTTCTTTTAATCAATCTGAAAGCCGGTGCAACTACTATTTATGCCACTAACTAAATTTATTCTCAAATCAAACTTTTAAACTAATTAAGTAACCAATAAAGTTTCGAGAAAAAGTTTTACAATTTTATTCTGCAATATGGCTACTGCGGTAACTGTATATAACTTAATGCAAAAAAAAAAAAAAAAAAAAGTTTCTTTTTCGATGAAGCGAATTGGTTTTAATTTAATTCATAATATACTTCGTTATTATTTTTACGAAATGCATTTTATTTTAAAATATATTTACGAATATATTGCATCATATTTATGACGTTTAAAATGATATTTAAACCGTTTTTCTTTTCTTTTTATATGCATTTGTAAAATATTATAGTCTCGACTTCTCGAGTACGTCATAATAATGGCTTCAATTGCGTTCGTAATATACTTCAAAAGTGGTAGGTACTTAAAAAAAAAAAAAAAAAAATTGTAAAAATTTAATTAGGTTTATTCAACAATATAAAATTATTATATTGTTTATATTTTTTTTTTTTATAAAATGTTGACACGTATTATACTTTTGAATGGGTGTGGATTAAAATCCGCGATTCAAATAAATGACTATATTATGATAGTAAAATATTAATGATGATAGTAATAACTAATAGTAATAAAATTAAAACAATAAACGAACACGAAACTTTTTCAAATTTGAAATATATAAAACGTGTACAAAACGATTTGACAAAACAAAGTTTTTCTATAAATCGTTTTTATTGTCACAAATATAATAATCCCATACTAATATTTAAATTATAATTGTATATTATATAAATATAGGACGTTGTTTTAAACCACATTTTGCCTTCGGCAATTTTCGTACTCGTAAATGTGAGTACCCGAAATGTAATTTTATCAAATTTATTATTTTTATGCGGAAGACGAGAAATAAAAAGCAGAACCGACGTGGCATAAAAATATTTTTCTGGACCGCGTACAAGCAAGTACAAGTAACCAAACGTCAATTTTACTACCACAATGTGTTTATGAGTTTAAATAAATAAAATCCTGAACTCGTGCAAGCGTTATCGATAAATAAATAATATTATGTTTTAGTTATAAATTTGAAGAATCTAATATTTATATTTCTTCATCATTTTTTTATTGTTCAATAATTCAATATATTATTAAAAAAAAATAAATAATAAATATTATTAATTAAATTAAAAAATTATTAAATAAATTGCATTAATTAAAATTGATAATAGTACTGAACCAAAGGGCGAATAATACCAACGGTAGGTACTTATATAAAAAAAAAAAAAAAATAATAATAATAATAATAAACTTTATATTAAAAGAAATATTGAAAAAAAGGGTTGAATATTTCCTTTAGTAAATTAAATTAAATATTTTAATGTAATCTTTGTATTCAAACTAAAAATACTTCCCAAATTTCACGTATATAAATTTATATAGTGTATACCTATAAAATGCAATATTGTATATTAATCTCCGGACGAAGCCTCAAAAGCTCAAGCAGCTGAAGCGAATAAATAATTTAAAACATTAACGTAACAAACGGAATTTTAATGAAATTATAACTGCAACATAACTGTACCATTATATTAAGCATTCGATGTTAGTAGTCTAATACCATATAAATTATGAAAATAATATACGTGAACAATTCTATTTTATAGACCTCGTAAAACAAATATTAATGTCGTTTGTTTATGTAAATATAATCATGGGTAAAATTACTTTTACTCGTACTTCGTAAAATTATCATCATAATATATTCAAATTTTTCAATTTTATCGTAAAATATTATTATGTAAATTACCATTCCGTTAATTTTTTTGACATTTCATTTTCTCAAAATTTAAAATGACGTTTTCAATGGATTATATAGTCGTATATTGATTTATATATTAAAGACGAAATAACATCTATCGTTTAATAATATTGTTTGATTCCAAAAAATGTTCATAAAGGTATAATTTTTCCTGAATTAATTATAAAAAATATATTATTTATACGTCTTGCCCAATATTATTATAAGAATTATCCAACGGCAATGTCATATCATATCGATATAAAAAAATATTGTTATAAAAAATTATTTAACAAATAAATAGTCCCTATTTCTACAGAGATTAGAGAAATAAAATAAAATATATATTTTTTAATTATTATGAAAATTTTAATGAAACAATTCGTTTCTTTTCGTCCCTTGTTTATATAATATTAATAAGATTAGAACAACCGACTTTTATATTAATAATAATTATAAAATTCTATTACGATATAACACAAACAATATATTATTATTAAAATAATAGTCAATATAGAAAACGCGTTAAGGATAATATTGTAATTTATTATAGTAGAGAAAAAATTAAAATTGTAAAAGTGTATTTTATCATTATAAGTTCTTATCGGTTTACGCGTAATTTTTATTATATATCGATTACAAATTTTAAGGATAGTGAACACAAATATTAAAAATAATAATTCATTATTAGTTTATCACCAACAGACACATATTTTTAACGTAATAATATATCATTTTTTTATTACTCAAATGGACGTTAAACTAATGAAATTAATGGTTCTCTATATTTCTTTATACCTCCTACAAGTATATTGTGTTATGTTATATATATTAAAATTTATAGTAGTTATAATAATTGAATAACGATTTTTTTACTGTTAATATAATATCGTCTTTTTTTAAGTTTCACAATAATCACAATTTATCATCTGCAGCGCGTATTGACAACAAATAAATAATAATACCCAATACAGGTGAAGTAATAACGAAAGTTCAATAAATCGCTGAAAATATGAAATCAAATTTTCATTTTAATATCAGTAACTATTTTTTTTTTTTTTTTTTTTTTGCCATAAAAAAATATAATAACATTTTATAAGATGTAATAATTTCGTTACCTATTCATTTTGCGTTGTTGTGTAACGTTACGTTTAAAGTTAATTCCGACGACTAACTTTGTAAACTCATTTAATTAATGTAGTTCTATACGGTCACATTTTCCAACTTACTCTTTGTCAATATTATAATAATAATAATAATAATAATAATAATAATAACAATAATAATAATAATAATAATAATAATAATAATAATAATAATATAATAATAATAATAATAATAATAATAATAATAATAATAATAAATATATTATTGCACGCTAAAGAAATATTATAGAAAATAATTCGTAATATGGTACGAATTTAAATTAAAAAAAAAAAAATTAGATATTTTTTTTTTAACGCCTAATGGTAATTTTTATAATTAAAAATGTTTTTTAACATTTCCAAAAAAAAAAAAAAAAATATTTAATATCATTAAAACGTTTTGCTCTTATATTTTAATATAATATTTTTATGTTTTGTAAAGCAGACGACACGAGGGAGGTATTTGAATTCTCAAGAATTGCGAAAGACGTAAAACGTAATACAATGTATTATTGACGTATAGAAAAACATTTTATAATTCTCTAAATTGTCTCCTAAAAGCTAAAATAATTTTACGAAATCGAAAATATCATTTTTTTCATTTACTTGTACTTAATTATTATTATTTATTATTATTTTTATTATTTTTAAATTTCAATGCGTCTCGGGCTAATTACTTTAATTGTTTCGTCTTTAAGCGAACCGAACCAACCGATTATAATACCCATAAATTAATTTACAGTTATATTAAAACAATGAAATTTGAAATTTTTCAATCATACGAATTTATATTATGTAAATGTAAAAAAAGTGTCCCAAATAATTTTGATAATAATATACATATTATACGTTAAAAAATCCCTACTATTTTCTGTGCGTTTTTCCAAAGAAGTGAAATAATATATTAATTTTTATTATTTAGTTTAATATTATAGTCGGATAACTTTTCAAATCTCGGAAAAGTTTCCTAAAATCGACAAGTAACCTCGAAATTCAACCTAAGGCAGTAAGGCGACCCGCACACCAGAGAAATGTCTAACATAAAACTTTTTGTATGCAATCGGTTTCAGAAACTAGTTTCGCATTGATCTGCATATTGAAGAAACTTAAATAATGAAACTACAGAATACGATCAGTTTTCGAAACCTCGTCTGATGAGTATGACATGATTTTGCTTTGGTGGTGGGCACGTCAAAAAAATTTCCAAATAAATGTCGATATTGGGGAGGTACATCCCATAAATGTATCTAATATATGTAATAGTAGTATATAGTACTAGTGTTGTTGCAAATGAATTACATTGCGATCCAGATAATTATAAAACATTTTACCGTATGGGTAAAAGTAATTTTGATAAGAATACTCGTATGTTGAACGAATAATACATTAATACATGAATAATAATAATATATATTTTAAGTTAAAACGTACATGACTGTGTGAAAATGTCAATGAAACTGAAACAACGAAACCGGAATGACAAATTTTGTGTTATCAATTTCGTAAACTATAAATAAAAATAGTTGCATGAAACTTGGTATGTGTTTCCTTATATAAATATATATGGCCAGTTTCATGCAATTATAGTTTCATGTTTCGTGTTAGAAGTTCCGTGTTTATAATTTCTCTGATGCCCGCCTAAGGCTCGGCGACTTGGCCTGTGGAAAGATAAAGTGACCAGCACCCCACTGGAAATCAAAGAGGAAGGATTTGCCAGCTTCCAGCTATCTTTCCTTACATGGAAAACCCTAACCGTCTTAAAACGGGAACCATCAAGTGCAAAGCGATGCTCATGAAGTGGGATTTCGACGTAGATGTTACCATGACTGTGGGATGATACAAAACTACATACATTTATTAATTTGCCCAAATCTGAAGATCAAGTGTACGAAAAACGAGCTGATTTTAGTAAATGACAAAGCAGTATGCGTTGCTGATTACTGGGGAAATAGCATTTTTATTTAACCATTTAATTTGGTGATTTCGGACACGAGAGAAGAAGAATAAAATTAGTTCGATAAAATAATTATGAATACTTTCGAGTATATAATTTTATCACTTTTATATAAAGTCTAAATAATAGATAATAGTCTTAATATATTATTACTCATTAAAATGTATATTATAAATTATAAATTTTATGTGCCATATAATAATATTAAATTCGACTATATTTGTAATAAATTTGACATTTAGTTAACAATTTAAATAGGTACAATATACACAAAAAGATGAGCTGATACTCCTGCCGCACAGGATACAGGTGTGTGAATCATAGCGTTTAATTTTACTTAGAATTTGAATGCAATGATAAACCATTGCATTCGAAAAAACGATTCTGAGCGAAGTTCAGTCAGATTATAATTTTCGTTTGAACTAAAAATATCAACTTAAAACAACTATAAAAAAAAATTGAGATTAGGGATTTTTCTAATATTTTAGTATGATGTTAAGTAATATGTAAGTATACTTCAGTAAAATTTTCAGACCAAAATACTCAAAATTGCTAATTTTATCAAACATTATATACGTAAAAACGAGAATTTTACGAAATATTCAAAGTCCAATATTTTGTAGAAAAATTAACATAACGGTTCCAAAATTATACCACATATATATAGTAGCTATGTGAACATCCAAAAAAAATTTCAGGTCTCTATCTTAAAAATTGCCTGAGTTATCGTGAAATATAGAAATCGAATTCGTCGAAATTTAATTTTTCGCGAAAAATGCCGTTTTTTCATCATTTTTTCGCAGTTTTTCCTATCGCATAGCGTCAATTTTGAGAAATTCAAAAAATGAGGTCATTTAGTACTTAGTACTTTACTTAGGTAGTAAAGTACTAAGTACGTCCACTTTTCTACCCGAAACATACCCTATTCGTGAAAATCGGAGCATTATTTCGGGTAGTATTTTTGTACACAGACATAAAAAAAAATCACACATCATTGTAAAACCAATACATTCTTCGCTTCGCTCAGAATCTAATGAACATAATTTTTTTTTTCACAAATAATGTGATAATATTATTAATTAATTACGAATATAACACTTATTATTTTGAGTCATGACTCATGAGTATTGATATATTATATTATTAATGAATTTAAAAATGTCATAAATCAATGTTTTTTTTTTTTTATATGAAAAATGTTTTAGTGAAAGTTTGAAAATGTGACATTTATTTTACGAATTACTCGTAATTTTTTAATATTAAGATAATACTTTCGAACATCGGCGGTTGTTACGTTACAAAAAAAAAAAAAAAACACTTCTTTTCGCGCGATTTTATTACCATTTTTATTATCGTTTGTTAATCTTTTTCGATATCGTCCCCCAGAAAAAATATATAAAAATAATCCATTATTCGTCGTTCGGACATCTGAATGTGACGAAAAGACGAAAAGACCGTCTCTTCTCGTCTTTAACGAATAGTTCGTTTATTATTTGCTTTTACCGTGTCTTTTATTTGTTGTTTTTATTATTATTATTATTATTATTTTTTTTTTTTTTTGCTTTCTCTCTATTACTTTTATAAGTGGGCGAATATTTCGACGTCGTTGACAAACTCTTATCCTTCACAAATGTCGAAACGTCCGCGTAGAAACGTTCTTGGCGAACACACAGCCGATGTTCTCAAACGTTTTCCAAATTAATTCTGTATATATATAGTATTCGTCGACATTACATAACGCACGATGTGAATATTCGTTCAGACGTATTTATTGTAAACATGAAACGCCGGTTTCATTGGAATGAAAGGTTCGTTGACTAAAAGACGATTTATGTATTTTATATTTATTAAAAAAAAAAAAAAAAAAATTGATGAACGATTGTACTATTCTATCGTTGATCAGAGGCGGATGAAGGGAGGTCTATCAGGGGACCACGTATAACCCAGGACGACAGGGGCCCACACAATACCGATTTTTATTGTTTTTAAAAAATTATATTTAAATATTTAGAAATGTTGATTATTATTTATATTTTTCTTCGTTCAAGACGATACAATTGGTTTTCCGTTATATATCTACAAATAATAAATTATAATGTCGGCATGATGCATGGAAATATTATAGTACCTACTATGATATTTTATTATTACTCTAAGCTTTATTGCATCATTGCTCATTATTATTTAACAGCTGTTGCGGCTAAAACTAAAATTATGTATATTATATTATTAATTAATGGTTAATATTTTTATGACTATAATACTAATACGTTCACTGTTAAATAAATTTAACAAATTTTCATAATAAAATCAAATAAATTGTTTTAATATATTTATGCACTAATTATGAAAGATGATTAGGTATCTATTAAATTTATAAATTAAATATGTTTAATATTATATTATAGAAAAAAAATTGTATGTTTTTTTTTGTTAAAGAGCTTCTTACATTTTTATACATTAATGTATTTTAGATTCTGAGCGAAGCGAAGAATGTATTGGTTTTACAATGATGTGGGTCTTTTTTTTTTTTTTAATTTTTTTTTTTTTAAGTATGAAGACACTTTTACTACCCGAAATAATGCTCCGATTTTCACGAGTGTTGTATATTTTCGATTGCAAATTGGATGTAGTTTGTACTTTATTAAGGTCATTTTTCGAATTTTCCAAAATTGACCTCATGTCACACAGAAAAAGGACGAAAAAATAACGAAAAAAAGACATTTTTCCTTCGACGAATTTGATTCATCGGATAAATTTGTTTATAATAGTAACCATAGTGATAATATAAATATTATTGTTACTAATAGCAACCAAAGTAATATTATTGTAACTAATAGCAACCGCCTACCATCTACATAAACAGAAATTTCCATCGTAAATCTTATAATATTTCTTTGAGCACCTCCCTGGGGTTGATCATATATTCATATCGCAGATCATAGATTATTGATCAAAGGCTAAGGTCTATAATGAGAATTAACGAACCATTCGGTTATATATACATAATTATTGTTAGGTGATTTTTTCCAATTCTCTAGAATTAGCTAGAGGGCAAATTGAAGAAAAAGTTTATTGTATTTTTCATGAAAACTGAAATTTCGAAGAATTCGGTTTCAATATTTTACGATAACTTAGGCAATTTTGAAGTTAAAGACTTAAAATTTTTATTGGGTATTTACATAAGTTACCATATATTGAAATGTGGTAAAATTTTGGTACCGTGTTACGTTCATTTTTCTACAAAATATTGGACTTTGAATATTTTGTAAAATTCTCCCTTTTACGTATATAATGTTTGATAAAATTGGCAATTTTTGGCATAAAGGTCTGATAATTTTACTGAAGTATTTTTTTTATTTACCTACATAAAAATCCCTAGTCTCAATGTTTTTTATAGCTGTTTAAATTTGATATTCTTAGTACATCGAAAATGTTATGAAAAAAAATGACGAAAAAACAGCATTATATGACGGAACTTCGCTCAGAATCGTTTTTTTGAATGAAATGGTTTTCCATTGCATTCAAATTATAATTAAAATTAAACACTATGATTGCACACCTGTATCCCTTCCCTTGCTTTTTTTTTATTCTTGGCTTTTTATACATTTATTTACCTATGTATTTTGATAAAGTTGACCCATCGGATAGTTCGGATCCGGGGCCTAATTAGCTCTCAAGTCCTAATCCACCCTTTTCGTTGATTATAGACCAATATTAATTTTAAAAGAACATATTGTTTAACTTTGTACGAACGGTGAATAGAAAAAATGTCTCGTATTTTTTCTTCTCAATCACATTTTTTTTTGCAATTTTACAATTTTGCAATTTTCAATCATTGAATTCGGTATTTCGTAAGCACAAACGCAATATAGTTGGGTTGTTTTTTTCTCTTTTGTATCATATACTTCGTAAAACGCGCGTTAATGAATACGATACGGTTGTTTGCTTATAAATAATGTTTTTGGATTTTAATTTGTACAATTATATAATATGTAAAAGCAACGGAAGACGTTGTAAAACCTTTTCATCCTCTTGTACTAACTTTTGTAATAATCGATATTATATACTTTATACACGATAGCGGCCGTCATAAAGTCCATCTACCTTTGTTAAGCATGTATTTTTATTAATTAATAGAGTAAATAATTATTGATATTATTTTTCTTCCATGAAATTTAATCTTCAAAGAAAAAAATAATGTGGTAATCTGCCAATCCACAGGTAGTGTAACGTTATCATCGAGTAACTGAAAGAAAGAACTGAAAAATGATTTGCGTGTGCATAAATGTAAATGGTGATGTGGTTTGTGGAATGGGTTTATTCCAAATGCTGACAGTCGATAATTTACTATACCTACGTCTGGGTAAAATACTAAAATATGAAAAAAATCTCAAATCGATGTAATAAAAAGTGTCTATATAAATATACCAATATATTATATAAAACAATATCTTTTTCCCATATCTCGATTGAATATCATAAAAATCTAAAAATATCTATGAGTTCGTTTTTAAATACACCGTATTTTGTTATAAAATATAACAATTATTAGAAATAAGTACAAACTGCGTTGTTGGTTGGTACTCGTACCTACGTCAAAATCGAGATGAAAAATGTATCCTAAAAGGACTGCGTTATATTATAATATTAGATATAGCAAGTGGAATAATATTAGAAACATATGGCGTGGTTTTGTTTTATAAAATATAAATATATAATATTGTGTATGTCATACATAAAATATACATTATTCAAGAAAAGAAAAAAATCTACATATATGTATTATATACATATATATATATATAAGCTGAAAATCTCATTTTTCCCTCTTGTTATAAAGTCCAAAATATAATATGTACGTGTATAATATGCATTACTGCAGTTTCGTCGAATTGTAAGTAAACAAAAAAAAAAACAAACAAAAAAGATTTGAATAACGAATATATTATATACAAATAAAAAGAACAATAATTTAATTTTTGGTTTTTTTTTTTTTTTTTTTGTATTGTATTGGTTTAACAACTCTGTTATCATAAGTTATTAGTTAATACGAGTACGAACGATAAGAATTGTTATATTCCGATTTAATATCCAAGTCAAAATTATTCAATTTATAATCACGATATAGGTGCGAATATTCAAAGATAAATAAGTTAACGTTATTCAATTCAATAATATAAGTAAATTTTTACGACTATATTACACAAGTATTAACCAAAAGATTATTAATGTGTAACACTTCTTTTTATGCATAGATTTATAAATAAACTTAAAGCTTTGATTTAAGTTTTATGCACAAAAAATACAATACTGTATAATAATATTATTAATTTTAGGCAATTGTTACAGTATTATATTTAATTGTACATTTAATTAACTTATTATACCTTCAAATATAAATAAATTGAAATTAACTCATTGAGTAATCAAAAAGTTATTTTTTAACTTCGTTAATATTTAATTAAGAAATTTGCTAACCATTTAATTTTAATTATAATTCAAGGTATTTTAACTTTAACACCGGTTTAGTCTTGATAACATCCCATACATATACACACAAAAATATGAATATAAAGATAGCATTTCTCAACTATTATATTGACTAGTAATAAATTAAAAGAAATATACATTATAATATGTTAATTGTTTATAATAATTTGCAATTTATTTATGGCATTTGTATTTAATTAATAAAATCCTTGGATGAGTATTTAATTAATTTGAAGTATAAATATAATCAACTTAAGAATTAATATTTTTATATTATATTATTATTAAATATATATTTTAGTTTTCGATAAAATGATAATATTTGGATTTCGTATTGTGCAATATTTGTATATATAAATACTGAAATGTTTTATATGTAAATATTTATTTATTAATTTATTAATTTAATTCTAATTTAATTAATTTAACGCAACATGTAAATTCCTAATATAAATTATAAAGTGAATAATTTATTTTATTTTAAAATACATTACAATAAAATAATAATAATAATAATAATAATAATAATAATAATAATAATAATAATAATAATAATAATAATAATATTATTATTTTTAATATTTTTGGTTTTAATAATATATAAAATAATTTCAAGTTTTAATGTATGTATTTTAATATATCTAATTTCAATATAGTTATGGAATTTTAAAAGTTTAAAAACGATGTCAATAGAATATAATATTCTGAGACATATTATTTTTACTACCATCCTCTAGTCAACATTTTAAAAAGTTCGTAACTGCGCAACATGAACACATAACGGCGAAAAGTATAAATTTTATTAGAACATAACCGAGTTTAAAACTGTGTGTATTAAATTTTTCAAACTGCCATAAATTAAATATATAAATTTTTCAAATTTAAGTATAAAAAAAAAAAATGTATTGACAACGTGTAATTCAACTGTCTTTCGTGGGATAATAAATTAAAATCGATAAAAAGTTATTGTGAGAAACGTATAGCCCGTGAACTATTTACACCGTGTAATAATTATTATTACCTATACGAATGAGTTCACGTGCTATTGTCGCGTAATAATGTTTAAGGTTAATAATTTCGTTGTACACATATTTTAAATTTTATTAAAATAGATGTCGTTTTTTAATGGTAAATTTCCTGTCACGGGGATAAAACGGTTAGTACCTAATACCTATTATAGTTAGCGGTTTGGTTAGGTTAGGTTAGGTTGGTTTTTTTATACATTATTTAGCTTCTATACGGTGGAATAATACTAACGATATAATTTAGTTTTTTTAATTTTCTTTTACAACATTACCTTTTTAATTCGTCCGCAATTTATTACTATAGGAAAAAAATTACACGCGAATGATACTTTATAATAATTCTTTTTTTTTTTTATTATTATTTATTTTTACGTAAATATTTTGTAGTTTTTATAATATCGTCTGTCGTCGTTTCACGTTTCACGCGTGAAATATTTTTAAATTTACATTATTATAATCTTCAGGGGACAAAAAAGGAATATCAATGTCAACTCGCTGTTAACATATTCATATTATTACAATATACACGCGTACGTCGTCTACACTAAGGACTTTACTTAGTCCTTAACAATAATAAGGATGACGATCTCGACACGGCCTAGCTGAATATACGGCCGAATGTGGATACACGCGCCGTATTTGCACGCGTATATATCCACATCGCGTATTTCTCCAGGCTGATGACGCCCTTATACTGGCTTTCAAATTCTGCCGCCGTCGGCATAGCAACCGCGTATTTTATGTGTAAGTACTAGGATTAATAACAATAGGAGGTACAATAAAACATACAGACACGGGCCGAAAATTTGATAATTATTATTATTATTATTATTATTATTATTATTAACATTAATATAAAAAATAAATATTTCAAGAAGTCCTGTACTATCGGAAGAACAGGTTCGATGATAAAATTACTGATATGATGTAATATATTTATAAATATTGTTATTATATTCGCATATACCTACACTGGCTTATGTCTGGTGCTGCAGTATACAAGAGCACATATTATACGACTATATATACGAGTATAATATATGGCCGGACTATACGACGGTATATTATCGACGAAATATTATTATTATTATTATTATTATTATTATATCAACGGTCGGCGAAACTCGAGGTTTTTCATCGAAACTTCCGAAATACTTCTCTCGTGGCGAAGTTTTAATGTGTAAAGTAATAAACGATAATATAATGGACGAGGCCAGGCTGTAAGTTATAGACGTTTTATTTGTTATCGCGTTTACAAAACGACGATTACCCATTATATAATATAATATTATATTATAATAAAGTCGTAAAGTTCCGTTATACAATATGAGGTGCGTATATTATTATATGATATTATACATTTTATACGGATAGAAATCGTATTTTAACCACTCGCGTGCAGACGTCGAGACTATTATATCTCTTAATGAATATTTATAAAACCCAGATATAATTTATCGTAATTATTCAAAAATCTTTCGGTCGAATCTTTAGGAAACGAAATCATTTTTCACTATACAGAATAGAATATATACTATATAGGTATAAATATGAATATCGAAAATCCACGTTGTAATGTGTGGATAAGAAAACTGTGAACCTAACCGGATGCGTAATACATAATTTATTATATACAAAAGTTAAACCTAACCTAACCTAACAGAATTAGCAAGTAAAAAAAGAAGAACAAGAATTGAAGTAATTCGTTAAAATTTCACGATTTCCTATATATTATATTTGAATAAGATATATTATTAAATGGGTAACCAAAGGAGTACGATGTTTTTGTTTTTTTTTACATTTTTAATTAAGAAACAAACGAGAAAAATAATTCATTTCATCATAATAAAATCATCGTATCTTATAGGGCGTGTATGCTTTGTCAATTAAAACTTAAATTGTCGAGTACAATAATTATTTTCAGTGCATTCAATATCATGAATGGGATGAGTGTTTTTGTTGACGTTAATGCTTATATAAAATCTTATAAAAAAAAAAAAAAAAAAAAAAAGAACTACACAAATCGAGTTTTTTCTTCTTTGTTTCGTGAAAATATAACACTTGAAAGTATATACTCGTATCTCTTACAGCGAAATACAAAACAAAAGGTAATGTTTTCGTATGACGTGTCACAGGAAGCGAATTTCGAAGAAACACTTAAGGTATAAAAATATGAAATGTATTTTAAATATATAATATGAATGATAACAAAAGTATTTTTGTTGTCAAACAAATATAATATAAATATTAAAATAGTTTAGAGAAATTTTAAAATGCGATGAAAAATGGAAAGATGAAAATTGACAGTATAATCAGTATATTATCATCATGACAGTATATCCTGACAAATAAATAAGAATAAAATATTTAAATAATATTTGCGAATAACGGCCTAGATAATTATATATAAAAAATGTGATTCGAATCGACCGAGTGATCGTATCGCCACGTTAAAATTTGTAGGTATGACTCGAAGCGAAACATCCGGACTGAATATGAACGACGAACCGATGATATTGTAAATTTGTAATTTAAGTACGCGTTAAGTCAAAGTTTTTTTTATTATTATTATTTTTTTTTAAAAAAAAACGATAAAAATTGGCTATATTAAGATATCATATGCAAGAAAACTTTCGTTACTCGCGAATGGGCGATCAATAATCGTTCGTGGAGGCGGTTGCGACGGTATTGGCGGTTATTGTGCGGTGCGACGGTCGACTAGACCGAAAATTATGATACCATAAAATTAAAACTTATATTATAACACTGTCGTCGTGGCTGTCATCGTTCGCATATAAAATATAATACATTATACATAATGATATTGTTATCGTAAAAAAAATATCGTAAATTTAATTGAATAATAATTTTATATAATCTAAACTATATTCGTATAATCTATTTATCGCTATCTATTATTTTAACGTCAGATCCAAAAAATTGTTCGAAATATGAGGTAGGTACACGATTCATAAGAATATAAAATTATATTCTGATAAAAACGACGGTGAAAATTTAAAATATATAATATAAAAATTATCAAAATACACCATAAATTATTGATATTTTATACCTACCTGTTCCTTAAAATATTCGAATTTATTATAAATAATAATATGTAAAATATTTAATCAAAAAATAAATAAATAATGATAAAACGACACGGGTTTTATTCTTTTTGAATAATAAACGGATAGTTCTAGCGCGAATCGTTTTAGAAAAAATATTATCTTGTAAATATCGTTACGTACATGGTACATCATAATATTATCAAAAAAAAAAAAAACACTTTCGCCGGACAAACAAACGTTTTTTCGTTTCGTTTGTTCACGTCGGTAATATTATCATACTGTCAAAATATATTTTTTTTTTTCTAGAATAACGACAATAATATTTATAAAATTAGTATATTATGTGTGTGTGTGTGTGTTTTTTTTTTTTATATCACATTCAAAGTGGTGTGTTTACACGCTCAATAATTTTGTGTACACGTTTTACATTAATTATTAGTACACGTAAAATATTATTGGGGTGTCCGTTGTTGCTTAGCAATGGTCATTTTATATATCAATAATAACTTTTTAAATTATTATTATTGTACGGTTATTTTGAAATAAATAAAACGTATATACGTGATAAATAATACGATATAATATCAGAACGAATCGTTTATTTATTTATGTAATTTATGTTTTTTTTTCTCACTCTTTTTTGGTATATATTTTGGTAGACGTTTTAAAACCGATCGAAACGATTTCTTCGTTATCTACTTTAATTTTCATATTAATTAAAATTATAATTGCCAAAAGACGTTTGAAACGTAACCATACCACGCGAGGATGCTAATCATATGACATCATTATTATTATCATTATTATTATTATTATTATTATTATTATTATTATTATTATTATTATTGTACCGGAACGAACGAGACGGAAATATTATTATCGAAGCTTAATGTAATATAAATATAAAATAATCATCGGGAAGCTGGAATAAATTCGTTAGGTACGAACGTGAATAAAATGTTTTTATTGGATAAAACTAAAACGATATAATAATAATATTATATTATCACAATGTAGACGGTATATTATCATCGTCGTTATCCGCGTCGTAACAATAAACGTATAACTCATCTATATTAATTAAATAACCGTTTCAGTGTATATAGTTAATTAAATTTATACAACCACGCGTGATATTGACCACATTCACCTATATAATATTTATAAAATACATATATGTATTTTTTTTTTTATAAATATTTAAATCGTTTGTGTAAAATATTTTTAATTCGAGTATGAATTATTTTATTTTTTATAATTTCATAAAATTAGTACCTAAGCATATACGTAAACATTAATTTAAATAATGTTCTATACGATATTATAATCCTACAAAAAAAAAAAAAAAAACACTTAGTTTTTAAATTATACGTTATTGTAGGACATTTTAAAAGCCTGTGGGTACGTAATTTTCGTAATTTATACGCACCACATTATATTTTTTGCCGTAATATTTTTCATTATTTTACTAATCCAATCATTCGACTAAGACTTAAGATTAATAATATTATAATTAAAAGCAATTTAAATTATTATCACGTTGACGAGCACGATTTGAAATCCACACGACCAACGGGTTTTCAATATTCCACGGTTATTGCCAGTATTGTTATACTGCCTATGAAATAATTGTTTTATTTAATATCACATGAAATTTCAATGAGATTTATACGTAGACGGTTCGATTGTGATTACAAATTAATAATTGATAATATTCTGAGCATTTTTTTTTTTTTTAAATAAATTTGATGGATCCATCATGGAACTTTTATAATAATCATAAGATTAGTTTCGACACGTTTTCACGACAATATTATATAAAATTTACCATCTTAAAAGCATAACGCAAAAAGTATAAAATAATTATAATAAAAACATGAAAAATAACTGACATATTATAGAAATCGATTTATATTTTTATCTCCTCCTTTATCATTAGTGATTCTCAGGCTTTTATTTTAATTCACCTGGTAAGTATTTATAGTAATATTTTTTATTCTCAATATTATAACCGAGGTAAAATATTTTTTTTTTTTTAAATAAATAACCTCTTTAAAAGTTAAAATAAAAAAAAAAAATTTTGATTATATGTCAATGAATGGTATTTTTGTATATTTTATGCTTGCATTAAAAACATAAAACAAAATTATATTTCACTATATATCAGATATATTTTATGGCGTTTTATTTAATAAAAAATATTATAACGTATAAACAAAAAAATGACTGTATATTTTTTAAAGCAATAAAAAAATATGTAAATTTGTTTACTTTTTTACGGTTATTTTAAAATGTCGGTGATTTTTTTTTTAAAAAAACTGCATAAATAATATATTATTTACAGGAAATTTAAATATATTATAATGTTATCAAACCAAGAACAAATTGTAACGTGTAATCAATTATTTCGTAAATAGTTTTATTAAATATTATAATATAGGTAAATATGATATAAACATTGCACTTCGATGTTTTACGATATATTACACATTAATATTCTATTTAAATAATATTTGATTTATTCGTTTATTAAATTAATAACAAAATTTCTTTTCCCATTTTTGCTTAGTTTTAATTAGATACGATTATAATATTATAAAAATGTGGCAAAATAATTTTAAATATTTTTCTGTGTTACATTTTACTTGAAATTTATCAATTGTATTATTTCGAAATTGAATATTTTACTCTTCTCGAAACTATAAATTATTTAAGAGTATTATGAAAAATATATGAATTTATGAATCGCCGAATAATATTATAAATTTATTATCGTCGAACAATACACATTCGCATATAATAATATATTCGTTCAACGTAAGTAAATTGTATACGAATTAAAATTTATATAATATTATAATTTACGATTTGAGCTACGGTTGCAAACTAATTCCAAGGGAAAAATATCAACACGCATTATGTGCCTTATTTAGTACTACCTTTACCTAAACTCATTCATTAACCATACACGCGTATTCGTTTAATAATACTTCAAAATCGTTGTTTGGCGGGCAGCATAATTGGATACCTACGTTTTAAATTATGGAAAATATATATATTTTTTTTAAATTACGTCCTTTCTGCACAAAATCTTCCGAATTTGTTTATTCGTGTATTATTTTAATCATTTTGATACAATTTTATCATATATTTTATCGTTCTTAACCTATCCGAACCGTATATAATGCGTTTACGTATACATATTATGATAATATTATCGCATTTTAACGTACAAAGTTTGATGGGACGGAAATAAGTATTATACAATTAATGTGATATAACGTCGGAAGAGCGAAATAATTAAACGTTGAGGTTTGAAATAATTGTCCGTTCGTGTAATTTTAGTAGGTATATTCGTAAATACCAGTGAGTACCTACGATTTTCTACAAATTGATAACACTTAAAACTTTTGTCCTAAAACAGTCCGAGGTCTTCTAAATCATAATACTCTTAATTTTTTTACTATAATAACCTATGAACTATGAAATTTCAAACTAATATTTTTAATCAATATCACGTAATTTGTAATATTATACCTCGTAAGTCATATAATATAATATTGAAGAGAGAATTCAACATTATCCTATATAATATTGTTATTTCCAAACAAACTATGATTTTCATTCGTCTAGCACCATAATTTATTTTTAAATATAATAATACAAATATTTTTATATTTCTTATTCGGGATTTCGGATTCCGCACGGAAAGAACAAAATAATTCATATTATCCATATTATAATAAGATTTTATCGAATACTATGCATTTTTAATAATTCTTATCAATTATAAATTTATAATATTGTTGTATGCGACAGTTAAATCGTATACGTTGGACTAAATAATACTCTGTAATTGTATTATATGATGTTTTTTAAATAATTTTTTTCATTGTTCTTAGACATTTTAAAAAGAAAATATTAAAAAAAAAAATAATAATAATAATAAAACTTTCAGACGTTATCCTTTTAGAGTTTATATATGTATAAAAATATTTTAAACATATAGTCCTTATAACAACTTTTATTATGGACACTTTTTCACAGATCTCATTCTCTTTTTAGTTATCGTTATCGCTCTTTTTCATTGTTCTCATATTATCATATTTTTATTTTAATAATTTGAATTTTCGTTTGAATGGTTGTGAAAGTAAAGTATTATCATGTACATCTCATGCATAAATACATAAACATGCAAAATGGCCCGAAAATTACTTTGAGAGAGCGAAGATAATGTGTATGAGAGAAAATTGTAAATTCTGAATTTCACGTAAGTGTGTACTTTGTGGGTAATTGTAATTATAGTTGAACCTTGAACTGAATATTAAGCGATGTTATGATAAAATATAAAAATAAAAAATATAATACACAAACATTATCATAATTTTGCGTAAATAATGTAAATTAAATAGGTATATTTGCATTATTTAATATCTTTTTGACAACATAACAATTGTTATAAATATCATTGTTTCAATACCTGGTAAAGTTAATTTTAAGGACAGATAAGTCTCTGTAAACAATTACTGAATAATTAATAATTCCGCTGATCGTTAGTAGTTGTAATCTAATCGTCAGAGTTAAATTAAATTAAAATGCGACTTGATTTAGATATACGGATATAATACCTATATTGATACGCACTTCACAAATTTATTATAGATTATTAATTTTATAGGTTATAATCGAGTTATGTCACGGGAAGTTTTATATGCAGAAGATATTATGGTCGTTTTGAAATAATATCTTAAAGAAGACACCACCCAAGATCTTTCCAAAATTTTTGGCGATCGACACTTGAGATATTATTTTACTAGGTATATGTATTAGATACTTTTACTCGTTTGTGCGACGATAATTATTCAGAAAGAGCGTACTATACCGCAGTCTCTACGGTTACAAATATAATTTAGAGCGGTCGGTGTACTTTTGCATTGAAATCGTATGGAATTTCAAATTCTGTCAGTTGTCAACACCTGCCACGCATACCGCGGTTGCGGTATTCGAGAGGACGCATACTTTTAGACTGTATACCTATATAAAATCGTGTACCGCGCCTGTGGTTACCACACGCGTTTGACGTGGTCAACGATTTTGCCCGCGAAACTTAAAATGCCGTATGCACAAACACACACACACACACATAAATATATACCTATATAATTATTATAAATGCGCCATTATTATGGTCTACGATCCGTGAACCAGCCGCGTGTAAGCTCATACAGCGGAAAATCACAATCATTTTTTGTCCCGTGCCCGCCTGACCTTCGTCAAAAACTCATACCGTAATATATGCGAACGACCGAAGGGGAATCTACCCGTTTCTAAGCATTGTAATTTCTACTCGTTTCATACGTTTATATCTGAACACGTATCATTGTCCATTGATAAAAAAATTAATATAATTTTTTTTATTATTATTATTACCTAATAATATTGACGAAACTTTGTATTTCAATTGCATAATATTGTGCAGTGAACATCGATTTAAAATACACTATTTTAATATTATTAAATTTTCATCGGACAAGAAATTGTTTTTCGTTATAATTTTACCGTTTAATCGTGTTTAATGTTATAATTTATAACTATAACCATTAAAAATAGTATACGTATTATGAAAACGAATATTGAACTGGAGAATTGAAAATTTATAAATTAAAATTTATTCCATTAACTGTAAAGATATATTAAATAATTATCATTATTTTGGCCGGTATGTTACTTTTTGTAACATGAATTTCACGACTAGAAAAGAACGTATAGGTACTTGGCTCTCATAATAATAATATTTAATTTATCTTAAAAAATATTTAAAAAATGTTTATAATGATTCGAAGAAATTTTTAACACAGGAATATAAAACGAGTTTTTTACTGATTTAAAATATCCTAAAAAAATTTTAAAAAATAATTTACAAAACATTATAAAATTTGATAATCAATATCATTCTTAGTTCTTACGTTCGCACGATATTTTAATTACTATTAGAAAAATAATACGCGTCAGTATAATATTAATTAAGCTACGAAATTACACGTTAAAATATAATATTTTACCATTTTACGATAATCGTTCAGAAGAAACCCGAAACCAAATTGGCGAATTTAATTAAACTTCATAAAGGTATAATGTAATATTATAATATATAAATCATTATTATTTGCGCTTAAAGTTATTTTCCTTCTAAGAAATTTAAATATCGCGTATAAAACGTTATGTAAAACTGATAAATCGATTGTCAAAAATTCTACGATTACACCGCGGAAAATCTGAATTACGAATAATTTCCCGTAAATGTTAAACACGGATAACATCAACTGCAACGTCTTCGTCGGACCTCTAAGAGCATTAAATAAGTATGTAGGTACGGTCGTCATCGATCGAAAGAAACGTTTATTTATTTATTTTTTTTTTTGACCGGAAATTCTCTTATTTCCGTCACACTATAATATATCATATATTGTACGACACATTTTAAAACGATAAAAAAATAATAATCATTTCACCTGTACGCGGATTATGAAAAACCTCCGAAAACGAATTTCTATTTTTTTTTTCCATATATATATTTTTTAATATTCAAATTTTCACACGCGTATTTCGTGTTTTACCTAAATGTCGTATTTTAATAATTTCTTTTTAAAAAAAATGCAGAGTTATAATGATTAATGACCGATATTAATAGTTATATACGTAGGTCCATAAATATTGTTAACTTTTCTGGGAACTTTTCTATGTAACCGTTTCGTTTTTTGTTGTTTTTTGCAAGGTAGTTACGGCAACGAATATAAAAACTATCGAAACATTTAAATACGAACATAATCGATAAAAAGTCGTATAACATAATATATATATAACGATATACTCATATCTATACTTATATATATATATATAAGTATAATATTACAACTTTGTTAACTTCCTATATAATAATAAGACTAATAATTATTGTCATTTTATAAAGTTACCTGTATATACCTGTAACATTCAACACGAAAGAAAAATAATGAGGTCGAACTACGTCTTTATATAAATAAATAACCTTTAAATATTTTTTTTTTCCATGAAGTAATAATAATAATAATAATAATAATAATAATAATTGATCCTTTATTATCCTGATATGTCATATGTACGAGTATATAACAATTAATAAATTAATAAAAATGAATGCTCGGCGAACGCTGCAGAGGATGCCAATATATTTGCCTAATACATTTGTTGAAATACGAAATAAAAATTGTCTTAATTTTGTCATCTGGGTGTTTAATAAATGATTTGATACCATATTATAACAATGAAATAGTACCTACATTACGGGTATGACGAAAAAAGACGTTCTATGGTTATTCGAATGAGCGTAAACTCGATATAAAATAATTTTTTTTAAATCCTATTTCCCTGAAAACGTTTTTTTTTTTTTTTTAATCCAAAACATTTTAAATAATTTTGAAAACTAATATCGTCATCGATACCACTTAAAGTACACGGATGACCCGTTCGTCCACAGGGGAATATAAAATATTATTATTAATCATACCTTGTGTGCGCCGACCGCGTGTGCGCCATCGTAAATGAACAAATGGTCGTTGCAGTCTAATTGCAAACGATCGAAATGTATCATGAACCTCTGCAGTATGGAATGCGTCTGAAACGTGGTCACGCAGTCCAAGTTACGTTCGTTTTGCGAGTCCAAAACGGCGCCTTCGATTTTTCTGTATACTTGTTGCAAGAAATGAGTTTTGCATATCGTTTGCATATCGTCTGTAACATAACATTTATATCATTATTATTATATTAATATTAATGCTGACGAGAAATCGAAAATTGTATCAAAATTTCAAGTGTATCGAGTGAATACAAATTGAAATCGGTCGCTGATAAAAATAAAACCGATTTTGTACACTTTTCCGGTTATTATCACGTTATATTTGTAAATAATAATAAAAGAAAAATTCTTGATCTATCATCCCCATAACATCCCCGGGTTAGGTTCTAGTCTTGGCGAAAATAGCGATAAATAAAAAAAAATTTGGCTTAGAGTAACCAATTCGAAATTTTGTCAGCTAAGAAGAGAATGAAAGCACACGATGTTTTATTGATATAATATCATACAGGTAGACTAAAATAAACGAACGGTTTTGTTTTTTGTAGTATCAATGATTATTATTTTCGCCAATATTCGTGATGCATCAACGATATTCTATTCGATATTAATCGAAATAATAAAATACCTAATTAAATGATACCTCATGAACGCGAAATGAAAAGTTTTTTGTTCATATTCTAACACGTTATTATATTATAACATATTATTAATATTAATTATGTTATATATATAAATTAATTAAAAAATATGGATATTGGTTATGTCGTATATGTACGTGAAATTCAAATATCGTGTTTGACATTTAAAACTAAAAATTATTTATTCGGAAATGAAAAATTTCAAATTATTTTTTGTACTCGTATTTAAAATAGCTCAATGTGATACGATTTTTATAAATATTAACATTTAACTAGATTATAATAAAATCGTTATTACATTGTCCACCACAACGAATTTATTCTATATTTAATATATTTATAATATACGTGACAATTTTCCTCTAAATATTTAAATATGCTTGTATTTAAATTTTAAATAGGTACACTAATTGTGTGACACTCGGAATTAAACATAACGTACTTTATGAAAATTATTAGGTAAAAATTGTTATAAATATCTAATTATTGTTATTTATTGTTATAAATTATAATAAAAATAACAATTTAAAATGTAAAAATATCGTTTATCACAAATTCCATAGAAATACGTTGTTACGTTATGCAATAATAATTTTTTTTCATAAAATAACAACTTGTTAAAGTATTCTTATAAATTTATGAAGTACCAATAAAAAGTATCGTTATCTACGCTTTATTTATTTTTTATTTATTTTTAGTAAATAATAATTTATTAAATTATTAAACTTTTGTTTAGAATTTTAATTAAAATTTTTATATAAAAATAAAATTTATGTTCTATTATTTCCAAATTTGAAATTATTGACGATTAAATTTCAAGAACATTTAATTTGTGCATATATTCCATTATATTTCTTTTTTGATTAGTACCTATTATTATTATTATTATTATTCCTTTTAATCAATAAATGGATACTCAAAAATAAATTGTTGTTTAATAAATTAATGGAATTTCTACTTTTGGGAATTTAGCGAAAAATTTGGACAATAAATAAGACGTATACTTCAAAAGAAATAACGGAAATCTCTCTTTATCGCTGAGGTCATTGAGAATATTTTACTACTTTCTATTATTAACGGTTTGAGTTGAAACCAGAGTGGTTGAAAAACCGAAAAAATAATATTTTTTATGGATTCTAAACTTCATGTATAACCTACATAATAATAGATGCTTGCTCAATGACTCGTGTAGTAGGTATATAATAATGATTTCCTTGAATTCACATATTATAATGTTATTGTAGTTTATTCGTATGATATGTTTTACATTTTTCGGATTTCACACTTAACACGATAGCAATACAATGGTTTTATGTAGACACATCAAGTTCGTGGACAATACGACTTTTTGACCAAACCCCGTGTTTTTTTTTTTCGTATAAAAAATATACGATAGTTATTTTCGTATAAAAAAACCACATAAATTCTTAAAATAAAAAAAATAAAAAACGCAGTAATAATAGATTATGAAAAAAGTTTTTTTTTTTTTAAATTCATGTGTTTATAAATAAAATGTACCTACATAAATGTTCAGAACTAGAGCATTAAACAATTTTAAATTTTAAAATAAAAATAATTTATAGGCGCTGAGCCCAACAAACCGAAGATTATTGGTACTTTATTAATTTACTCGCACTTATTTATTGGTAAATTTCAAATTATTGATAATTTAAATTAATAAAAAAAACACCTAGCTAAGTGTACAAAAAATCGAATAGCGCTTTTCATTGTTAAGTACAATTTGTATCCTACTTGTAACACACTAGGTACTATTAATATTTTATAACTAGCCATGTTACCACGGTAACCACATTGTTTATAAAATGATAATTACTCGCCTTGGCTTTTTGTCATTGTATAATAATTATTAAAAATTAACACATAGGTTTAAGAAATTATACCTAAATAGTTAACATATATCCATTCTTTTATTATATGAATTCATCGAATATACGCAGTACATTATCAGAATTATCGACGATCGTGAACCAATCTATGACATATACTTATTATTTTATTCTAAAGATTATTATTTTTAAATTTATAGTTAGTAGACACAAATTAATATTTTTAGATGTCACATTGATGTTTTTTAATAATACATAAAGTATATTAAATTACCTTTACTAGAAGTACGTTAAAAAGAAAAATTGTTCCCATATTAATGTCACATAAACTTTTCTAGCAACGGTTTACAATTTACATTCTCATCTGAAGAGAGAAGGGAATTTTTTAAAATATTTAAATTTGCTTAAAAGTAGTTTTATTATCTGCAGGTCTGTTAGTTCTAAAATAATAAATGGTTTGATTTAAAATAATACCTAATATAATATCTAATAGCGTTGTCGAAAATTAATTGAGATGTTAACGAATTTAAAAGACAATATTTACAAAAAATATAAAAATATATTGTATCTCACTAAAGACAGCAGGGGGTGATTGCCTTATCGCTTTTGCCCTCAAATTCATCACTGATCCACTTTTACAATTAAGTTGATAAATCGCGAGTATCGGAGTATTACTGATTACGGCCATATTATATGGTGTAGTTATTCACAATAACGTACGAAATATATAATAATTATAATAATTGATAAATGTTAAAATATTATTCTCCTTGCGAACATGTTATTATCTATATAATAACTTATTTTATATATTTGGGTCATATTATATGTAGCACTGGTCATTTATGATTTATCCCTACACAAATAAGTATAAAATATATTTAATAATACCTTCCAAATTTTCGATATTTTTTATTTGTGGAAATATTAAAAAGTTCAATATTATATCTTATTCGATTACAAGCGATAGCATCGTCAATCGCAAAAAATATTAATGTATTCGTTCGGTACGAGGAACGTCCAAATAGCGTTTCATTATTCTTGGTGATCCGTAACTCGAGCATAACAAGGATAAAAAAAAAAAAAAAAAATGGTCTACGAATTCGAACGATTTAAATTGTAGAGTAATTGATTTTTAAATCGGGAGTATTTTCTCAAACGTTTTTTTAATTTTAATTTAATCTTCAAATTTTAAAACTGTTACTTTTATTACCACTTTTATGTTAAACCTGTAATTTCGAAGAACCATTAATCTCTTCAATCCACTCGGAAAATGTTCGTCCTGCGAGACCGTAAACATCATCAGTGATGGTAATGAATTACACAATGTAGATCGTATTCGCGCGCATGCGCGTTTGCACGCTTTACCGGCAAGTGTAAAAATCGTTAAGTACAAACGGTTTTTGGTACACAATGGGAGTCATAAAATAAAATACATTTATACGTATATATTTAGGAATCCTGGATTTGAGAAAATAAGGGACGAGGGTGACAAATAATACAAATTATCTAAACGGCCGTTGTTCTGCAGACGTCTATATATATATACGCCGTACGAGTGAAATTATTTAGCGACCTCGACGAAAATAAGAAAACCCGAACAATAACGCGGAAGGTATAAAAAATAATAATTTTTTTTATGCAGAATAAAAAATCGAAAAAAAATCGAATATCACGTTATTGTAGAACACCGGAAGTCGTAAATTTGAAATTCGTTCACACGCCGTCGCCGATACGCGAACAAAAAGCACGCTAAATGTAATATAATAATGATAATACGTAATCCGCCCTCGCTTCGTCGTTGGAAGGGTAGGTAATATTTTTATTATAATTATATATATATTTATCAAAAGTCATTTTTTTTTTTTTTTATAAACACACAACGCATTGTATTTATAAAACGATAAAGAGAAAATTATATTATTTTTCCTATATTTCCTCGTCGACGAGTAAAATGTATTCAAAATTCAGATAGGTATACAATTTTATATTATTATATAATAGGAGCGTTTGCATTTTTATGTACGTATAACGTATAAAATCGTCAAATTTCTAATAGGTAACTACTTTGAGTTAACGTTTTAATCGCGAGCATTCCAATATTAGAATATTACCAGTCTAATATTTCGATATTTATAATTTTAATTATTCTTAAAAGAAATTAAATTTAAAAAAAATATAATATTTTTAAATAATATAATATTATTGCCAGAGATATCATGCTGTAAGCCACTCCGTTTTTATAGCGTGACCTTATAAATTTGTAATTTAATAAAATTTTGTATTTAAATTTATATTTTATTCATATCCCACAGGTTACAATTATGGAAAATAAAAATTATATCTCCATAAAAATATCAATTATAAATACATAAAAGTACGATTAAAAAGAACTGTTCAAATATTAAACAAAAAACGCGTCTTTCAAATATTTGAAACCATAAAACTATAGACAGATGTAATACGTAGAACTATACTATAAACGTTTTACACGACTATAATATTAAGTTGCTGAATAATTCCCCGAAACAAATAAAAAAATCGTCTTATATTAATACTGTACGTCATACGAAGAATTATTAAATCAGTTGAATTTTATATATATTTTTTTTTTTATTTGTCATTTCGCACAATAACTTTTATTGAAAGATCTGATTGAATTCAAAAACGTGAAAACAAATCGATTTTTTGATTTTGTAAATTTGTTGAAAAATATTAAAGATTACATATAATATTATAGTAATTATTATTTTTTATCTTACATATTATTTTACATAATTTTCCTGTAAATATTTAAAAATTGTGAAAATAATAAAAAAAAAATTGGTTTTTTTTTGTTATATTATAATTTATTATCGTAATTTTACATATTACAATTGTACGTTATTTAAATTAGAGTAATGCTTTCATTAAAATATTTTTTAACGATCACTTTAATATTTTTTCATTAATTAAATGTATGCATATAATATAATATAATTCCATTAAATTACTCTTATTCTATTTATGATTTCATTAAATTATATTATATAGTTCATTATATTTTATAGTTTTACTTTTTTTGAAAAAAACAAATAGAAAGCCCTTTAGGAAAACTATTTCTACTTGTTTTTTTAAAATTTTTAGATTCTGAGCGAAGCGAAGAATATATTGGTTTTACAATGATGTGTGATTTTTTTTTTTTTTTTTTTTATTCTAAAGACATTTTTACTACCCGAAATAATGCTCCGATTATCACGAACAGGGTATGTTTCCGGTAGCAAAGTGGATCTAGTTGGTACTTTATTTAGGTCATTTTTCGAATTTCTCAAAATTGACACTATGCAGTAGAAAAAACTTCGAAAAAATGACGAAAAAGCGGCATTTTTCACGGAAAATGAAATTTTGACAAATTCATTTTCTATATTTCACGATAACTCAGGCAATTTTTAAGATAGGGACCTGAAATTTTTTTTGAAGGTTCACATAGCTATTATATATATGTGGTAAAATTTTGGAACCGTTTGGTTAATTTTTCTACAAAATATAGGACTTTGAATATATCGTAAAATTCACGTTTTTACGTATATAACGTTTAATAAAATTGTCAATTTTGGGTATTAAGGTCTGAAAATTTTACTGAAGTATACTTACATATTACTTACATCATACTAAAATATTAAAAAAATCCCAAGTCACAATTTTTTTTTATATTGTTTTAAGTTGATATTTTTAGTAAAACGAAAATCTTAGAATCCATACGTATATATAAATATTCTGAAAACACTTTTACTACCCGAAATAGTTCTTCGATTTTCACGAATAGCGAGTTTCAGATGTAAAAGTGGATGTATATGGTACTTTATTTAGGTCATTTTTCGAATTTCTCAAAATTGACTATAAGTGGTAGAAAAAATTTCGAAAAAACGGCATTTTTCACGAAAAATGAAATTTGACGAATTCAATTTTTATATTTCACTATAATTCAGGCAATTTTTAAGATAGAGACTTGAAAAAATTTTTGGGTGTTCACATCGCTACTATATATATATGGTAAAATTTTGGAACCGTTTTTTTAATTTTTTTACAGAATATAGAACTTCGAATATTTCGTAAATTTCTCATTTTTACGTATATAATGTTTGATAAAATTGGCAATTTTTGGTATTAGGGTCTGAAAATATTACTGAAGTATACTTACATATTACTTAACATCATACTAAAATATTAGAAAAATCCCTAAACTCATTTTTTTTTTTTTATAGCTGTTTTAAGTTGATATTTTTAGTTCAAACGAAAATTATAATCTACTGAACTTCGCTCAGAATCGTTTTTTCGATTGCAATGGTTTATCATTGCATTCAAATTATAATTAAAATTAAACGCTATGATTCGCACACCTATTTCCTGTGCGGCAGGAATATCAGCTCATCTTTTTTTTTTTAACGTTAATGACAATGATTAAAAAACTTGTACTAGGTATTTAAAATTGAACCATGACGATGAAAATTTCATAACACAATATGTGTGCAAATAAAATATATTTATTTTTGTTAATAAAATAATGTTAATAAGACTAAGATTAAAATAGATATTTATTAGTAATAGAATAAAAAAAAATGCTTATAATGACTATTGATTAATGATTAAAATTATTTAAAATTAATATTAATATTTAATGAAAATAAAATAAGCTCAATATTGTAATTTTAGTACGGATTCTCGATAAAATTATAAATTCTTTTGATACCTCTGTTTTGAAAACAATTGTTTATTTCTTTATTATATAAGTACCTACCCATAAAAATAATAATAATAATAATAATAATAATAATAATAATAATAATAATAATAATTAATAAATAATAATGTTAATACTGCACGATTAATTCTTTCATACGAGTCCTTCGGCCTAACGATAATTTCAAAGAAAATAATTCGATGTGATATAATATTACAGTAATAAATTATTCTTTTTTAGGGCGTCTATATAAGGTGTGTGATAAACGATTTAGTAGGTACGCGTATTTACGAGAAAAGGGAGGTTGAATGGTTGATCCAAATCCCAAGGATGGTGGACCAATATTAGACCGCTATTAAAAGCACTAGATTTAGTTAATGTTACAAAAGACTAAAGCCCCGTTGATGTTCTACACCCTAGTACCCTACACGTAGTATTTTTTAAAATTAATATATAAATCAATTAGATTTAAAAATAATTTATCAATATTATTATTGATCAAATTTTATAATTTATCAATATATATATATATTTTTAATTTATCAATAATATTATATAATTAGTCGATTTGTATGCAATTTTACAGGCGCAAATTTCAATGAAAATAATAATAGAATTGAAGTTTTCTTAACGAATATAATATTCTTATAAAATAGTTTACTATTATTTTTATGTTCACAAATAAAATTTGGAACGAAACTAGAATTAATGGTCTAATTTTTGCGTTGAAAATTAAAAAAAATTATTAATAGTTACCGCAATATAATAATTATTATAATTTAAATTCCGGTTCATTATACACAAACATAATAAAGAAAATAAATAATTATAAATACGAATACCGGAATACCAATACGAAAAATTTGTCGTGCAAAATTGTCATTTTAAAATTGTCCAACTGTTTACGTTGATATTATTGAAATATTTTTTGATTATCATATCGTATTGAATATATCTGCATATATATTTAACCTTTATTTATCACATTATATAAAAAGACGCGGATGAATTTACGAAAAAACCGACAAAACCGACTGACAAAAATAGTGATCGTCGTATCTTCAACTGTGGCAATCGAAATGGAAAAGAGAATTTTATAACATATTACATGGTTAACCCAAAAAAGATGGAAAAAATATCGATTCTTATCGAACAGCGGGCGGCACTTTCCCCTACTTATACCTTGAAAATCCCTGCAGCCACGAGTCGTATGACCCTTTGTCCTCGAAGTGTCCCTGCGTATATAGGTGGGAATCGACACCCGCCTGTGCGCGTTTTGAATTTACTTGAAGTGGTTTTTCTCGATATTTTTCTCGATATTTTTCGGTTAGCCGTGTATAAGTGGCTTCGACAAGGCGGTCTTGCGGCATTCGAGTGTATATATGTTTACTGTAATGTATTTCCGTCTGTTTCAGGATTAAATGTTTGAAAAAAAAAATATATTTTCTTTGAGGATAGATTGCATGCGGTGCGCCTATGTGATTTGTACGATATATCCGGTATAAAATGTCCAAGAAAAATAAAAATCGCGGGCATTTGAAATAATAATATAAAAAAAGAATATCTTTACAAACATGAATTGATGTCGTAAAACAATTTATTTTTATACATTATATTACGATCCATATGTAAATACAAATCTATTATTTTTAAAACAGAATAATATTGTCAAAAATTAAAATATTTCACTTATAGTAGAAATCAAATATATACACACATCGACATCACACATGTACTCGGTCTTTTTTTTTAAATATAATTATATTGTATAACCTATATAAATTTATAGCATATTAATGGAAGAAAATGTAATATTATTATTTTAAAATTAAATTATTATTAAAAAATGAAATTTGAGATTACACAAAATCATTGTTATAACTATTAAAAATAATATGCTAAAAAACAACATAATATAATATTACAATTTATTGCAAAGTAATTTTATTACTCAATTAACTCAATTTTCGTACTAGAAATCTAAAGTATTTTATTTTTTTACTAAATATATTTATTTATTTATGCGTACCTATTTATACTTAACTTTAACCTCGACTTTAACGGTTAGGTTAATTTTCCATCACTCGTTTATCTTCATTTGAATAATTTTATATTTTTTTTAATATAATTATATATTGTATGAAAACGAATGGATAATTATTATTATATCTGTGTAGATAAAAATATGTTCGTAAAGTCCAAGTTAGGTCAACATCTGCCATCGTCAATCAACGTTGTCATTGAAAACATTTTTAATCAAAAATATCTTTCTAATTGACATCGTGATAATAAAAAAAGAATTAAATTTTTAAAATCTGAGATAAGAATTTTGTAAAATTGTTTTTCATAAAAATTATAATTTTTAATTTTCATATTTTATATTATAAGTGTTTATGGAATCATAATAAAGTTTTTTTTAAATGTCAAGAAGAAGTTTTTATGAATACCTAATGGATATTAAAAAAAATAAATAAATTTTCGATTTAAATTTCGGTAAATGAAAAAATGTAATACTTAAATGGATTGCATTCAATAAATTATAACACGTAAAATTATACCTAAAAGTGTAATATGTTTGTAATTTTCAATTTTCAAATATTACAAATACGATACGAAGAAAAATTATTAGTATTGTACCTACGTGAACAAACATGATGGAATAATCTTTATCGTTATCAGGAATATTATAATAATATATTTTATAATATAAGCTAACCGCGATATGTTACTAAACGTTTCAAATTATAATAATAAAAAAAAAAAAGGTGAAAGTGTTTGTAAAAATTCGACGACCATTTTTTACACAATAATACTTTTTAATAATTTTTTTTTTTTTTTTTAATAATAAAACTCGAAGAGACAAACAATGTGCGTTTGGTTGTAAAATAAAAATTAATAATTTTCAACACGAACACGTTATTATTATTTTTCGTGCGATACACGATCACACAACGCTATAAATTTAATATTTCAATTAAACGTCCAGAGATAAAGGGGTTGTTTTCATACACTGTATATACCTATAATATGGTTATTACCAATATATTGCGGTATATGGACCACAAACGTTCAACGGGGAAATTAATTAACACCACTCGGCGGACGATAACTGTATTTTTTATTTTTTTTTTTTTGTATTTTTTCCCCCACAGACCTTTTTGACGAAAGGACAAAATATTTTTATTTTTTTTTTTTTTTTTTTTTTTTTACCAACCGCCATGGTCACCTCTTTTCGTACTGTTTGTAGGTATAATATTACACATAACGCATACACGTTTTCGGAGTTAATTTATAATTTTTTTTTTTTTTTTTTTATTGTCATTTCGATTTCCATCCGACCGATATATCGACAACACCGCGAAAACGGGTAATTTTCATAATAATTACCATATTTCGTTGTTTATACCAACAACGCGGTATTTATTGTTATGACCGTCGCGGACCAGGTTTATTTATATCACTCGAAAAACGACTACGGTTATAATCATAATAATAATCATATTATTATATTTTATAATATATTGGTCAATCATAAACGTATATAATTATTATCATCGCGGTATAATATGACTTTCGATTAAATTTTAAAATCCTCGTAAATTATTGTAATTTACGAAAACGTTAATTAATTTCATTAAATTTTGTATTATTTTCGTAAAAATTAAAAACAATTAATTTAGTTTTTAAGTAATAATTGTAAATTTGTACGATATACACCTTACTTTTTTATCAAAAATTATGTAAATATATTAAGTATAAAAATAATGATCAAATTAGTTTGAACTTTAAACGTATTCCATTGAATTATTTACAGTCTTTTATATTTATTTAATTCGATTTATTTCCAAGTCAAAAATGTTAGTTTTATAATAATTAAAAACATAGTACATAGCGTAAATTAAAAAAAAAACATTGTAATTCATAATAATTATTACAATACGAAATAAACACATAAAATTGTATCTTTCATGGGAATGTGAAATTTATCATCTACCGCGTTTTGTTTTTCTCGTACAAGTAAAATAATATTCATTTAATTTTTGCATCGTGCTATTTATTTATTTTTTTTTTTTTTTAGTTTTTTAAAAACTTTTAAAAAACGAAAACGAAAAAAATTAAATTAAATTCGCAAAATTATAAAAAATTTTACGATCGATTCCATTTCCAAAGTACTATTGCTTTCGAATAAAAATAATATTATTGTGATAAACGTCGTGTATTTCACCGTATAATTTATTCACCGTGCATGATATAATAATATTATATTAGAATATAATTGCCAAAGTAATAGAGGAAGGTAAGTATATACCAAACAAAGTTCAACGAAATCAAAAGTTGTTCTCTTACTTTTAATAATATGACATTCTTTTACAGTTTTACACGATATATACTAAAATATTATATTGCCCTTTTATCGTTTTACTTCATTGCGATATTTTGTTCCGACGAATACAATATTATAATATGTGCACATTCCCCATCATAGTCCAATTTTATCATTCCCGTCGGTTTTATTTGAACGTGTCACGTATTTATTTTATTTCCTCCTCGTGACAGGAACGTGCTGTATAAAATAATCGTTCATTCTCTACGTTTTAGAAAACAATACGCTTTATATTAATTTCGAGACGTAAACATTTTTTATTATTATTTTTATTATTATTATTATTATTATTATTATTATTATTATTATTATTATT